>APFE031055402.1:5946-65538 GCA_000404065.3 Pinus taeda | reverse complement strand
CAGATGATAGTGATGAAGAAGTAGCTGAACCAAAGGACGAGTTTGAAGGGGTGACACCAGAACTTAGATTGTTGAAGTCAGTTTTGCTGTCCAGTCATAAGCCAAGGCATGAGTTACCCACTTATGATGGGAGTTTGTCTGCAGATGTGTTATTAGATTGGCTGAGTGAAGTGAATAAATTTTTTGAGTTTGAGGAAACCAGTGAGGACAAACAAGTGAAGTTTGCCACCACCAAACTGAAAGGACATGCGTCCTTGTGGTGGGACAGCATTCAGGTGGAGAGGAAGAGGCTACACAAACAGCCTATAAAGAAGTGGGCCAGAATGGAGGCAAAACTGAAAGAAAAGTTCCTGCCAAAAGATTACCAGATCATGTTGTACAGACAGGTACAGAATTTGAAGCAAAGAGGAATGACTGTTAGGGAGTTTACAGAGGAATTTTATAAGTTGAATTTACGAGCAGGGTATGTGGAAGATACCTCAGAAAAAACAGCCAGATTTGTGAATGGCTTGAGGGGGGAGATTTTGGATGAAATCGGTATCCTCTCACCTCAAACGTTGGATGAAGCCTATCAGTTTGTAGTGAAGGCAGAGGAGAAAATTAACAGGAAACAGAACACCAAGAGAGGAGGTGGATCTGGCAGGGGAAAAGGCCAGGTTTATGGCAGAGGTAGAGGTACAGGCTCAAATGAGGAGGGCAGTAGTTCCAAGTCTGCTGGTACAATAGAGAAGGATAACAGCACCAGGAAAGGACGACCAGCTCAGCGAGGGCGAGGATTCGGTCGAGGCAGGGGAACCATCCAGTGCTATCGTTGTCACAAATTGGGACACAAGTCATATGACTGTCCTGAAGGTGAACCAGCAGGTGGGAGAGGAACCTATGTTGCTCAGCTAGAGGATGTTGAGGAGACACCTCAAGAAGCGGAGAATACACCGGAGACAGGAGAAGCTTTGGTGTTAAATAAAGTGCTGTTAAAACCATCAAAAGAAGTTGCAGAACCGGATCAGCGAAAGGCTTTGTTTCGCACTGTTTGCAAGTCACGGGGTAAGTGTTGTAAGTTGATCATTGACAGTGGGAGTACTGACAATTTAGTGGCTGTGGAGATGGTAGAAAAGCTGGGATTAAAGAAACTAAAACATCCTACTCCCTACAAAGTGTTGTGGCTGCAGAAAGGGCATCAACTGTTAGTTGACGAACAATGTGAGGTAGAGTTTCAGCTCGGTAATTATAAGGACAAGATCCTTTGCGATGTCATGCCAATGGATGTCTGTCACTTACTGTTGGGACGACCATGGCAGTTTGATAGAAGTGCGGTTCATGATGGAAAAACCAACTGCTATAAGTTTGTTAAAGATGGAATCAAGCATACGCTTGTACCCATCAAGGAGGAAAATACAGCCGAAGCTAGTGGAGTGAAAGCACTACTGTTAGGCGGAAAGGAGTTTGTAAAACAGATTGAGGACAGCGAAATAAAATTTGTTGTCATAAGGAGACCAAAGGCAGTGGTACTTCATACACAGATTTCAGATTTGCTTGAAGAAGTTCAGAGGTTGCTGTAGGATTTTGGAGACATTGTGGTAGATGATCTTCCAGATGAATTGCCACCAAGGAGAGGTATTAGTCACTGTATTGAATTTATACCAGGAGCAAGCCTGCCAAATAAAGCAGCTTACCGCATGAGTCCTAAAGATCATGAAGAAATCAAGAAACAGGTCCAGGAGTTGTTGGGCAAAGGTTTGATTCGAGAGAGCATGAGCCCATGTGCAGTACCAACTGTTTTGGCTCCAAAGAAAGGAGGAGAGTGGAGAATGTGTATGGATTCCAGGGCTATTAACAAAATTATTGTTAGATACAGGTTTCCCTTACCGAGGATGGACGATATGATGGATTGTTTGAGTAGAGCGGCTTACTTTTCGAAGATTGACTTGAAAAGTGGATATCACCAGATCCGGATTCGGGAAGGAGATGAATGGAAGACCGCTTTCAAGACGAACAAAGGCTTATATGAGTGGCTGGTGATGCCATTTGGTTTGAGCAAAGCTCCCAGCACGTTCATGCGCCTGATGAACGAAGTGCTGAAAGAATTTAATGGTAAGTTCGTAATAGTTTACCTGGATGACATCCTGATTTTTAGCAAGACTAAAGAGGAACATTTCAGACATTTGCAGAGTGTGTTGAAGAAGTTGCAGCAGAACAAGCTGCTAATTAATCTAAAGAAGTGTACTTTCTTTCAGCGAGAATTAGTGTATCTGGGTTTTGTCATCTCAGAAAATGAATTAAAAATGGACCCAGAAAAGGTGACAGCTATAGTTAGCTGGCCTTCTCCGAAAAGTTTATTTGAAGTCCGAAGTTTCCACGGACTAGCCAGTTTTTACAGGAAGTTTATCAGAAATTTCAGCGAGATTTGCGCACCAATGTTGGATACAATCAAGAAAATAAACCAGCCATTTCACTGGACTGAAGCAGCAGAAAATAGTTTTCAGATCTTGAAGAAGAAGATTACTGAAAGACCAGTGTTAAGACTACCTGATTTCAACAAACTTTTTCAAGTTCGTTGCGATGCCAGTGGTACGGCCATTGGGGCAGTCCTTAGCCAGGAGGACAGACCGATTGCTTATTTCAGTGAAAAGCTAAATGAGAGCAGACAGAAATACTCAACCTACGACAAGGAGTTTTACGCCATTGTGCAAGCTTTGAAACATTGGCGACATTATCTGTTAGGTAACGAGTTTGTTCTGTTTTCTGATAACTCTGCATTACAGTACATTATGCAGCAGCATAAATTGAACCATAAGCATGCAGCTTGGGTTGAGTACTTGCAAAGTTTCACATTTGCACTAAAGCACATTAGTGGGCAATCAAATAAGGTAGCAGATGCACTGAGTAGGAGAACGTTGCTTCTACAAGAAAGCACGATGCAGATTTTAGGCTTTGAACATTTAAAAGAGCTGTATCCGACCGACACCGAGTTTATGGAGGCCTATGAGGCTTGCCAAAACCCGCTGTTACGAAATAACAGCATGTGGTCAGACTATAATCTACAGGAAGGATTGCTGTTTAAAGGAGGGCAGTTATGTATTCCCAACTGTTCTATGTAGGAAAACATTATACAGGAAAAACACAGTGGAGGCCTGGCAGGACATTTCGGTATTGACAAAACGATTGCTCAGGTACAACATTTTTATTTTTGGCCAAAGTTGCAGCAGGATGTGTAGAGGTACGTGACTAGATGTAAAATTTGTCAATTGGCAAAAGGTCACAGTCAGAACACTGGACTTTATATGCCATTACCCATTCCTAGTCGACCATGGGATTCAGTTAGTATGGATTTTGTACTGGGTTTTCCAAAGACACAACGAGGCTTTGATTCAGTAATGGTTGTGGTAGACCGATTTTCAAAGATGGCACACTTTGTACCATGCAGGAAAACCAGCGATGCTACTTACATAGCACATCTTTTCTTCACTGAGATTGTGCGGTTGCATGGACTTCCAAGATCCATTATCTCTGACAGAGATGTAAAGTTAACTGGTCATTTTTGGAGAACTCTGTGGAAGAAGTTGAATACGCAATTGCAGTTCAGCTCCGCTTATCATCCACAGATAGATGGTCAGACGGAGGTAGTAAACCGAAGCCTGGGAAATCTACTTCGAAGTTTAACAAGTGAAAATTCTTGGACTTGGGACCGTGTACTTGCTCAGGCAGAATTCGCATACAACGATTCCCCTAACTGCAGCACAGGTTACAATCTGTTCCAGATTCTGTACGGCATGCATCCGAGAGGAGTGCATGAGTTACGAGATTTGGGGAAACTTGAGAAACGAAGCGCTGATGGGGAAGATTTCGCCCAAGCTATGAGCAATTTGCATGAACAGGTCAAACTGAAATTACAGGACAACAGTCAGAGGTATAAACAGCGAGCTGATACAAAGCGTCGGGAAGTTCAGTTCAACGTGGGGGATGAAGTCCTTGCATACTTACGTAAGGAACGGTTTCCAAAGCGAGAGTACAGCAAGCTAAAATTCAAGAAAATCGGGCCCTGCAAAATCATTCGCAAATTTTCTGCGAACGCCTATGAACTATAGTTGCCACCACGGATCGGTATTTCCCCTATTTTTAACGTGGCAGATCTGTTTCCTTATGTCACAGGTTCAGCAGATAATGCAGCAGCAGAGCCACCATGGGACACCAATTGTGAAGGAGATTCGTGGACGAGACAGATGCCAATGGCACCACCCGTTGAGATCGAAGGGATTCTAGACACACAGGTAGCTAAGCGCACACGCAGGAAAGAGTATTTGCGGTATTTGGTAAAATGGAAGAATCGTCCGATAGAGGACAGTTCGTGGCTTAACGCGACACAGATACAGAAAGCAGGCTATTCTGTCGACGACCTCATGGAACGGAGCCATGACTTTTTGCCACCCCGGGAGCTTGATGCAGGAGCATCCAGCTCTGAGGAGACAGAAGGTGGTTGACGGTCTCATGGAGAGACAAGAACACACAGTCATACATGCATAGCTGGACAGGTGTCAAACTTGCCAGTTATTTTACTTTATTTACTTGTTTTATTTTTCAGAAGGTCGATAGGACCAGGTAAATTAAAAATTGTGAACTGTTATTTTTTTAAATAGGAATTAGCATCAGAAAGTAGGTTGATAGTTAATTAGTGTCTTTATGAAATGTGTTAGTTAAAAACAGTTATAAGTTGCTTGACAGTTATCAATTTTGTTGGGGCAGTTCTACTTGAGCAAAGAACAGTTATGCCTCAGGGGAATAAAAGGAGAAAGATAAGCATTGTAAACGATATTCCTCAGACAGAGAAAGAAAGACACAGTCATTTCAGAATAAAATCTTTATTTTTATACTCTCTATTAAAATCACCACTGTGTAAACTGATTTTCATGCATAAATATATGAACACTGTGTAACAAATTACGTTGGAACAGTAAGACAGGAAATATTCATAAGAAGAGCAGGTGCTGCCAAACATATTACATCCGAGCACGATAATTCGTAAATAACAAGATAACTAATATTCACAAGGAGAATAGGCATTGTCAACTATATCACGCCCAGATAAAGGAGGACGAGAATTCAAGAACGCAAACCATCTTTCAGGTAATCCATATAACCCCAACTATTTATGATCAAAACAACTGTCGGAATGCAATCAAACAATTTGTAACATTTCATCAATTATTATAAATAAAGCAAATACAGTCCAGGTGTACACGGCCTTCGAAAACGAAAATTTCATTCGAACAGAGTCTCGAAACTGAGTTTTCGAGCAAGAGAGCAACATAACCAAACAGAATCAAGTAATCATCATGGCGAGGGATTACCAACGGAAACCATGTGAGTGAGGGTTTATATTAAACCAAATAGCAACATTATAGGTGAGGGTTCGAATAAGTCGAATACCCATCTTGAAAAATCAATTCAAAACCAACTTACAGGACAAGGGTTCAAACCTATCGAATACCCATTTCCAGAAATAGGGTTTCGGCCACGGAACAACCGTATTTAAATACAAAGACTCCAAAGTGAAAGACCAACGTACAGGACCCAAGAGGGTTACACAGAACCAAAGGAAAACCTATCTATTTCACCGTTCAGGTGACAGTCCAGAACGAAAACAAGCCTCGGAAACCCTACAGAATACAGCCTAGCTAAATGGAAGGACCCTACCCGTAAGGGGACGCTGGAGGATGCAAGTGACTGATAGAAGCCGTGGAATGCATCGAGCTCCAGAGACTGGCTGTATCGAACCATCTACAACAAAATGAGAGTAGGTTAGAACATCTACAGGCATACATAAACGTTAAAAAGACAACCAACAGGTGAGGGTTGAAGCGCAGAGCTTTACCTGTAGCTGAGTAGGCAGAGTCGAGGAGACAAACGACCACCATACCCTGAAGATCCGTAACGAGTGCGTTAGGGTCGGAGAAATAAGGGGCAAGAAAGTTTAACCAGAACGAGAAATTACCTTGGTAGTCGAGTCGAAGAGCGCTAGCCTGGAGGGAACCTTGTCATGAGGCGAGCTCAATCAGTTAAATGAACAGAGACAACATTCAAACCGCAAAAATGAACCAACAAATTCGTAACCAGAATACAAACCCTGTGTAGAGAAGAGGCGCCTCCATAACCCATTGAAACACTACCTCGTGAGCATCAAAGGGCCGAGAATGCCCATAACATCAACACACAGACTAGGACGGCGGAGGTAAAAGAGCTCCCACAGAGCAGAACAGCACTCGGCACAGTGAAAAAGTGCAAATGACGAATGAGCGGGACAACAGTTGACAAAAGGCCCGAGACCATATAAGAGAGAACCGGCAGGTGTAGAGTGTTAACCGACGGGCCTAGTAAAAACCCTAAAACAATTACCGAGAGAACGTACCAAGAATTTAAGTCAACAGTTAATACATTCAGGACGCCAAGTCTTGTCACCTTAAGTCACTTCAGAAACGGCGGGAGGCCATCATGGTTTGCCTAATTTTGTGCCAGTAAATGCCTAGATTGAATCCACTCCTCAAGTTAATATACTAATCTAGGCTTGATGGATTTATTAAGAATATCATTCAGAAATGTCCAAAAGCACCAAAAATTCACTTTAGTTTCTCCATGAGGTTTTCCATGGTGTTGTTTGTGTGTATTGGTGTGCTCCCTCCCCACTCAAGTTCAAATCCCTTTGAGTCAAGGTCACTCCTCTACATATTAGCAAATTTATTTATTGTCACACATGCTATTATATGACCTTATCATTTTTTCCCTTCTCTTTAACCTCATGTCATGCCCAGAATAGGGTCCATAGTGATAGACAATAAATAAAACATTAGACGCTCAAGATTTGAAGGAAATACCAGATGTCTAGGATTTGAAAAGTGTGTCAACTTCTTTTGAAATTGAATACTTTCTTCATTCTACTATATAAGGTTTTAGTGGCAATTACAAGGATGTAGGCTTGTTATGATCTTCTTGATTTATTACACAAAAAAATTTTGCTGCCAACATGCATTTATCATTAGTATCCTTCTCTAAATAGGTACCCTGATAATTTTCCACTTCGCTCTTCACACCAATATAAACAAATGTAAAACACAAGTTTAGTCCTATCTATACATGTTTTTAAATATTGGCTCAAGATATTCCCTATGTCAAAAAATGTTGACTCATTAAGGGAACATACCTATACATGCAATTTGGTTACAAAATATTAAAAATCACACAAATACAATTTCATTTCAATTAAAAAAAAATCAAATATCTATTTTATATCAATTCAATGACTATGTCAACATAAATTAAATTATTAATAATAATTTTTAGATAACTCTATAAGCCCTGTTTCGTGGGCATCTCTTCCATATACAAAATATCCCTTCAATTTATTTCTTACGATGTCATTAAAAACTTGGATTTCAAAATAATCAACAAAGAAAGCGATAGGTCAATGATACAACGGTGTTCCAACTTCATCTCAGTCACTCTATTCAGTAAGAACCATGCATCTATAATCCATGACGATTGGTATGAACAGTAAATATATTTTTGATATATGTTGAATCACTCTTGTTATTTATAGTCATGCAAGCTAAGTGTAATAACAATTAAATTATAAGATAACATATTTAGTATATAGAGGTAAATAGGTAAATTTGGTTATTGATATCTTTTTTTAAATTTTGAGGTTTAAAATGGGTCTTCTAAAGAATATTATAAAATAATAGTTAAAATAATAAAATAATAATATATTACATCACCAAATTTGAGAGGGAAAAAAGAAAAACAACTTTTTCAACTCTTATTTTCAAGTTATCTTCTTAAAGTTTTACAAAATTTAATTGCTCATCCAAGAAGTACCCATGTTGCATATTTTTTACGGACCTTGCTACATAAGAAAATAAATATACATAAACATGATTACAATCATGTTTTTCATGTATTGCTATTTTTTTGGTTAATTTCCATGGAAAGTATACAACATGGATGCTTAAAGAAATTAAATTCTGCATCTCGTACTTGAAATTTGAGTAAAGTTGTAGGGAGATAAGTTGAAAAGACGAGTTGATTTTTTCTTTTTACTCCAAAAATGGTGAATCATCGTACTCGAAATTTGAGTAAAAGCATAGGGAGATAAGTTGAAAAGATGAGTTGATTTATTTTTTACTCCAAAGATGGTGAATCATCCTCCATGATTAACATCGTCATATTGAATCCTACTCGTTCTTATTCAATTGATTTTTTTGTACGTTTTTATTATGAAGCACCTCATTTTAGACCTCAAAATTTCTCTCATGGTACATGTTTCAAAATTAATAATAATAAATTATAGAATAAATTTTAAATTTGTAACTGACATTTCTCTAAAGGTACACATTTCAAAATTAATAATAATAAATTATAGAATTAATTTTAAATTTATAACTAATTCCATGAAGGTGGGGGAATCTATGTTGGTTGTGCCACTACGAGATTCCATTCAATTCCTATTAATCATTTAAATATCATTTATTAGTGTAATGATAATAAGCTATCATAGATCAAATCTCTTTTCACTTTTAAAGAGGTTTTCATCTCAAGATATTTGATCTCTCTGGGGAAGATCCATAGTTAAGATATATGTAAGCTAATTCTAGTAGATATAGTTTTAGTGCGAACTCCCATTTTATAGGATTGTTATGATCTTATTTATTTACTATACGAATAATTTTCCCCTCAATATGGATTTTTCATTAATATCTCTCTTTAAACATATACTAAGATAATTTCCCACTTTTCTCTCACACCAATATAAACATATATATATCCCAAGTTTCTTATCTATACTTATTTTTGAATATTGGCTCAAGGTATTCCCTATGTCCTCAAAAAATTTTGATTCCAAAAGATCGATTTGAAAATTACGGAAACACACCTATACATGCAATTTGGTTAAATTTTTTTAATACAAAAAATTTGAAAACCATGTGGTAACAAAAATTCTCATTTTCCCAACGACAAGGACCCTTAACAAATTTGTAATAATATACAAAGCGTGAAATTGAACAATAAAAAATATTTAGAAATAAAATATAACTTCGAATCCTTTGTGAGTTGAAATAGACAAAGTTATACAAATTTTGATGTAAGAGGAAAGAATGTATTAAACCAACCTATAACTACATTGCATTAATAGCTATATTTTTTTCCATGATATACACATTAACCAATCAAGAGCCATACTTGTAAAAAGGTTTACCATTCATTGAAACTTAAAAAAGTGGCCTTGGAAAGAAGAGGGCGCTCTATTATGGACGCCCATCATTAGTACACTCAATTATATAGGTATAATGAGGACTAAATCTTTGCACATACTATAATGGAATGAAAAAAATTGTCATATAGTTATGTGTCAAAAAAATTCTATAAAAAACATTTACCTATACTCTTAACTATATTTTAAATTAAACATATAATCATTAGACGTCACCTACAACTGTAATGATTTTCCAAAATATATAATCATTAAATATCATTTACAAGAGTAATAATTTCCCAATAAAAAACCTTATTATAATCTAAAAATATAATTTCAATAAAAAATCTTACCATAATGTAAAAACGTGCTTTCATATTAAAACCCTTTCATAACACAACCTCTCATATTAAAACCCTTTCATAACACAACCTCCTCCTCATTGTCATTGGTCATTGTGAGCATGCTTTTCAACATATGAAGATATTACATAAAACACTTGTGAACATTACATGAAACACTTAGAGTACTAAACATTTCATGAAGGATTTATTTTCATGGTATTTATGCTAACCATACAAAAAAAATTGCACTTTTTATTTAGCTAATGAACATGTTTGTTATATAAACTATTTTAGATTTATCTCAATTTTGGATCTCAGGTTTGCATGAAAATCTTGATGTACCAACTTTCCAAAAAAATTAAATTTTTTTCTAGTCTAAAAAAGGTTTGCATGAAATTCAATGTCTTTCAATACTTGGTAGATTTCGAGTTGATAAATCTACACTCGTACAATTATTAATTATAATTATTAAATTTATTTATTTTTAGTTTTATTTAATTTGACAAAATTAAAATATTAAATAAAACATTATATTACTACACTTCACTAAAAATCGATATAGTTACAAATAATCATTTTATACTAACATTATAAATATATACATGCATATAACTATGGATTCTCCCTATCAAACCTTATTCTTATGAATAGGTATATGGATGTAGCGGAAACATGCAAAGCCATTCCCATAGGCCTATCAATGGTAAAGCAAAAGTGATGTTGTATGCTTACCTTATGAATAGGTACATGGATGCAGCCGAAATGCAATTCCCATTGGCCTATCAAAGGTAAAGTAAAGGTGATGTTGTAGAAACCCTTGGGCAAAAAACGTAACCACCAAGCTAGATAATGTCCAATCATTACATGCTTGATTTCAACGTAATAGAAGGCCTTTCCACTCTAAGCACCAATAACGCTCCAAATCACAACTATTTTGGGTTGTAACTTCTCAAATGAAAGAGCTTCACCAAACTTCTTGATCAAGGGTGTTGGCTGCTGGCTGCCTCTTGGATATTTATTGAATAATTTGTACATACATTATTTTATTATGTGCAAGAATACTTGGATTTTATGATATACAAGAAAGAAATGCTTGTACCAAGTCGTTGTGGATGCACAATAAGTCACTTAAATTTATTATAGACAAGATTCAGATGAACAGAAGTTTGGCCAGATGTAGCAACAGTTCGATCTAATTCAATATATTATTAATGGTCAGTTAAACCGGCCAAGGTTGATGCAAGTCAATCAATAACTTATTTTGGTTTCTACAGGATTGAATTAGGTTGTTTCAGATGAACAGTGTTTGGCAGGATGTAGCAACAGTTAGATCTAAATAGATATATTATTAATTTTTAGTTGAGATTTCTCTTTCTTACCTTAAAACCAGCCGAGGTTCATGCAATTAAATCGGACTATGGACGTGGAGTTTGAAAACAATCTCCGATATTTTGTCTTTGTCTTCATATGAAACGCTGCTGCAGACATATTGCAGTATATTTTAATACGAAATAGAGATCAAATGAATTTGGCTTACTTTAAATATTTTGTCCAAATTGAAAATAAAATTATAATTTTTCTATTATTTGAAATAATTTTTAATATATAAATATATTCAGTTTCAGTTTGGATATAGTGAAGTTTCATGTTTTTTTATTATAAAACGGTAAAATCAAAACTTGTGACATAAAAATGGATAAAAATAAAATTTTCATTTAATTTATTTCTTTCCCAAGCAGAACTTCATCTCTAATTCATTTAAAAAATATAGTAATTGCTTCATAAATATTATTATAATCTCCCACAAAAACGTCAGCAATATTGACCCATTATAAAGCTGGTCAGATCTGGGTTGGATTTCGTGCACCAACATGCACCTTAAATACGCTTTAATATCGACTGAAATTACAGTTGTAAACTGTAATTCTCCTCCGAACTGAATTGTGACCGGAAGCGGCTTAAACATTAGACGTTTTTGTCCTATTTGATGGATTCTATGAAAATCCTGGCACACAATTTTTTAGTCTACACAGCTCACAATTAAAATTTCCAAAACTCTTATCCGATTTCGAGGAAAAACAAATGAAAAATACTGAATAAGAGACAAAATCGTCTAACCGTTTCACTATTGCTGATCAGCTCTGCTGCTACTCGCACGTGGCAATAAATAATTATTTATTCTTGGAGTTGTCTATAATGCGACTTTTTGGAGATTTCGGTGACGGAATGCGGCGGAAGAAATGAGGTTAAATCTTGATTTTTAGCAGTTAAAATGGTTTTTTAACTGCATATTTGGATTCAGCACCCTGAAAAACCCGTGGGACCCTTTGATTGTTGAAAAACTAGCTATCAAACTTGGGATTCCAATAAATTGCTACCGGATTTTGACCGGAAAAATCCGCCGGAAAAGCTTTCAAAAAGTCTCATTATAAACAACTGCTTTATTCTTTACCGACGAAAGCAGTTACTGCGACCTAGATAACATTCAGGGCAAAATCGTAACACAGAATTAAATTCAGTGACTGGTTAATCAAAATATAGAACTGTTGAAACGCATATTCTTACAGCTAGTGCATGTCAATGATTGATCAGTATGCCTTTGAAACAATAGCTTTAAATATGCATCAAGCTAACCATATTAACACGAGTGAAGTCGAGTTGTTTTTAGTGTGTTATTTTAAACTTTTCAGTTTTGAAATTAGGGAGAAAATTTTTAGATGAAATTATAATTTGTGTTATTTGAACTGGTTTTCTCATTGTATATATAAATTCAGCACTCTAAAAAATTCCTAGTGACATTATGTCTCACTAAAGCAACTAACGTATTAACTCCAACAATCCCGGCCTTTGAAAATCACAGCTACCAAGTAAATATGCTCGCTGTGTCTAAGAAAGGAAGGAATCCCTACAATACATATATTTTACAAAAACTTGACCATTAACGAAGCAAAATTGATAATTGATGCAATACTCAAACTTTTGGTAGTTAAAGATAGCTAGAGAGTCATTTAATTGAGTTAAGTGAGTGTGAGTTCAAGTTAAGTCTTATTTTAGTAAAGTCAAATTTAGTGTGTGATTGCATGGTAATTATTTTAAGTAAAAAAATAGTTGAGAAAGGTAAAATACTGTTCAACAATCATCAAATTTATATAATCAAAAAAGGGAGTCCTCAAGAGGAATTGTTCAGACTCCCAAAAGTAGTTGGAGTCCCAGCAAAAAAATTCAAAAACACTTGTAGACGCAGTGTTTGAATAGTGGTTTTGATGGTGGAAATAGATTCAGCACCATAAAAAAACAAGACACCTAAAATTTTGAAGTTTAATAATTATAACTTAAGTTAAAAGCTCGACTAATATTATTGTGTGGATTAAATTTTGTACTTTCCTCCTCTATATTTCTAACAAATTAATATAACAACGAAGCTGCAAAGAATTAGTGAGAGTAATTTTTCTTTTTTTCTCTTTGTTGAGCTCGAACACACTTTGCAGGCGTTAAACACCCAAACTTACGCCCAAATTGAGAAAGCAAGTTGCACGCGGAGTCGGTTGTGTTAGAGCATTAACTCTAGCACTTTCTTTTTAGTGAAAGCCTATAATACAGGTTCTCTTTCATACCAGTGGTATTTGATGCCAGAGCATCCAATTAGGAAGGGCACGGTTCGACATGCTATTTTAAGATTTTTTTTTACTTTTACTTTTCAGTTTACATTTATTGTTATTTCTTTTCAAGAAGGTTGTCATAGCTAATGTCATTATTTTTTATTTTTGAAAGTAAATGGATTAGGGAATAGTCTTAAATAAATTAATACTTGAATAAAAGCAAAAAGAAATGTAACTGCAAATTGCAACTGCAGGTAGTTCCTCAAGTGAATGAGGCTACTAGCAGCTTAAATACACAATCAAAAGGTGAACAAAGGTTCACTGCCAACAAAGGAGGATAGAAAACAAAGAATGTAAACTCTGATAAAATATTTTAAGACAATAAAGAGAAACATTTCAGGTATCAAATAGTTGTTATTATGAATGACTATAATCTTGTACTGTGCATGAAATTAACTACGTGATTGAGGGACTGTTAACGAGACTTTTCATCACATCGAAGCAACTAAACACTACAAGAGAACTCATTCAGGTACTTCACAAAAGAAAATCATTGAAATTCTTACAAGTAGAAGATTTATCATTTCTATAAATATATATATACATACATTGCATAAATATTTGTTATAGTTCAGAGAGAGCATTCTGTAACCCAACATAGGTTTAGAGCATAAGGCATAGTGCCTTCCAAAAAAATATACAATTATCAGACAGTCCTTAGATATTTTCATTACAGACCAAGAAGGGTTTTTGTGACCCAGGACCAACTAAATAAACAGAGACGAGACCACGTTCAACAACTAGAGCCGAACTGTACAAAAATTACATTCAATTCACAACCAAAATCTGAGCAGAGCCATGGTCACCAACAACCAACTAACGACCCAGAAATTTCGATCGATAGATAGAACTGAGGACCAACAAAAATGGGACTTCGTCTCTACAAAAACAACCTACAACATTGTATAAGATAAACAAGGACCCTACCTGGTTCAAGTGGAGACCGAAACGGAAGAGCGAAGAAATAGTAACCGTCAAGGACCAAACCCTTACCACCACCATAGAGGAGTGAATTACCGGCACAATCAAGAGACAACGGTTAGAGATGCAACATAACCAGTTATATGGAGAATAAACTAAGAAAAGGGTAAAGATTAGTACCCTAAAGGTTACCTGAATTGGAGAGCAGGTTCCATAGTTGAACCCAAGACCAACAATGTTCGAGCCATGGCCATAGAGCCACGAAACCCGAGGTGCTCACAAGGAGCGGAATGGTTAGTAGAAGAAAAGTAAAGAGGGAGCCTAAAATTAGAGCAGAGAGGTTATCTATAGCCAAACTGTCGCCAGGGAAGTCGGGTTGAGGCCTTGACAAGAATGCACACCATAAACACAGTCAAACGCAGCAGAGACAAACCAAAAGTGTAGCAAACCAACTAAAATTATAGAGAAATCACCGCATATCTAGGATGGCCACAAAGCATAGCATTGTTTCGAAAAAGCACACAAGAAGTAGCCACCAAACTCTTTGATACAACATCTTAATATTACCCAGTAACATAGAACCAGAGCCGAGGCTGGAACCATCAGATAGTGGGAGGCAGAGAGTCATTACCATTGGGTGGAAGGAACTAGGTAAAGGCATAGAGAAGCAAAGCGAAACTAGCAGCAACAATAACCCAAGCTACAACCAAAACCTATGCCATAGAACCATAACACGGTGACCAAGACAACCTTGAAAATTTGGTGGAGTTATTGCTCCATTAAAACCTTACCAAAAACCCCAGTTGCAAATAAGCACGGGAAGGGATCATGTGGGCTAGTTGCCACGAAGGCACCCACATTAGTTTTTGGGGTGAGTCATCAAATTTTGGTATCAAAGAAGTTCTTTCCGCAGGGAAGAAAAAAATCATGGAAGTAGGAAGAAGGGGTAGAGGTAGAGCTATTCGGAGGGTAGCCGATGAAGGACTACATGAGGAAATCAGGATCCTTAGTGCTAGATTAACAGCAGTAGAAGCAGGGAGGCGCAGGGATCCAGAAGGTGGTGACAATAGTGAAGAAGAAGATGCAACTACAACAGATGGGTCCAATGAGGAAGAGCGAGAGATAAGATTGTTGAAATCTATTCTGTTAGCAAGCAACAAACCAAAGCCTTAACTATCAAACTATGATGGCAGTTTATCCACTGAAGTATTATTGGATTGGATTAGCGAGTTGGATAAATACTTTGAATGTGAGGAAATCGATGAGGATAGGAGGGTTAGATTTGCAGTTACAAAACTGAAGAGGCATGTAGCACTATGGTGGGACAGTGTGTAGGTAGAGAAAAGGAGATCAAATAAGCCACCAATTAAAAAGTGGATGAGAATGATTGCCAAGATGAAAGGTAAGTTTTTATCTAAAGACTATCATATTGCTTTATATATATAAGTACAAAACCTGAAACAAAGAGCAATCACTGTGAAAGAATATACATAATAATTTTATAGAGTGAATCTGCGAGCGCGTTATGTCGAAGATACCCCAAAAAAGACAGCAAGGTTCGTGAATGGATTACGGATGGAGATACTAGATGAAATTAGTATCCTCTCTCCCAAATCTATAGAAGAAGCATATCAAAGTGCTTTAAAAGCAGAGGGGAAGATCACCAAGAGACAAAAGGGCAGGAGAGGACATGGATCTGACTGAGGAAGGGGATAGTCCTTTGGTAGGTAGAATTGCCAACAACAATTCAAAAACTATAGGGTCAACTGATAAAGAAGGTAACACTAGATGGGGAAGGCCTTACAGCGAGGGAAAGGTAACAGTAGAGGCACATGGAATGCCTATCAGTGTTACAAGTGTCAGAAACGGGGACACTGGTCTTTTGAATGTCCTAAAAGTGATCAAGCAAGACAAAGAGGAGAATATGTTGCTCAACCGGAGGAAGCTGAGGCCCCACCTCAAGAAGTGGAGAACATGCTGGAAATTAGAGAGGCCTTGGTGTTGAACGAAGTCTTGTTGAAGCCAGCTAAAGAGTGAGCTGATCATACACAACGGAAAGCCCTGTTCCAGACTAGGTGTAAGTCACATGGGAAGTGTTGTAAACTGATCATTGACAGTGGAAGCACTGATAACTTGGTAGCTGCTGAGAGGTAGAGAAATTGGGTTTAAAAAGACTGAAACACCCAACCCCATACCAGGTGTCTTGGTTACGAAAAGGGCATCAACTGCTTGTTGATGAGCAGTCTGAAGTGGAATTTCATATTGGTAGGTATAAGGATAAGGTGACATGTGACATTATGCCGATGGATGTGTACTATATACTGCTAGGTAGACCATGGCAGTGTGACAGGAAGGTAGTGCACGATGGGAAGACAAACTGTTATAAGTTTGTGAAAGATGGCATCAACCATACGTTGGTACCCATGAAGAAAGAGGACACAATAGAGAGTGGTGGGACCAAGGCATTATTATTAGGGGGAAAAGAGTTCCTACAATAGACTGGAGATGATGAAATAAAGTTTGCAATTGTGCAGAGGTCAAGGACAGTGTTATTTCATACTGAAATTAAGGATTTTCTAGAGGAAATTCAAGATATGTTACAGGAATTCAGCGATATAGTAGTAGATGATTTGCTAGATAAGTTACCCCCAAAACGAAGTATCAAACACCATATTGATTTCATCCCAAGAGCTAGTTTACCCAACAAAGCTGCTTACCGAATGAGTCCAAAAGACAATGAGGAGATTAGGAAACAGGTACAAGAGTTGTTGGACAAAGGGCTAATTCAAGAAAATTTAAGTCTGTGTGCAGTTCCAACAGTCTTAGCTCCCAAGAAAGGAGGAGAGTCGCAGATGTGTACCGACTCTCGAGCAATCAATAAGATTACCATTAGATACAAGTTCCATTTACCATGAATGGATGATACGATGGACTACTTGAGTGGAGCAGTGTATTTTTCAAATATTCATTTAAAAAGCAGTTATCATCAGATACAGATTCGAGAAGGAGACGAGTGGAAGACTGCTTTCAAAACCAATGAGGGCCTGTATGAATGGCTAGTCATGCCATTTGGATTGAGCAATGCATCCAGCATGTTCATGCACTTAAAGAATGAGATGCTAAAAGAATATATCAGGAAGTTTGTTATTGTGTATTTGGATAATATCCTTATTTTCAGTAAGACTAGGGAAGAACATTTCCGACACATCAAGTGTGCCTTGGAAAAATTACAAGATAATAAGTTGGTATTAAATTTGAATAAATGTACGTTTTTTAAGAAGGAGTTGGTTTATTTGGGATTCATGATTTCCGAGAATGAGTTAAAGATTGATCTGAAAAAGGTTGTAGCCATAGTTAGCTAGATATCCCCAAAACGTTTATTTGAAGTACGAAGTTTTCATGGGCTAGCAAGTTTTTACCAGAAGTTTATAAAAAAATTTAGTGGGATTTGTGCATTCATGGTGGACACCTTAAAAAGAACAAATCAACCGTTTCATTGGACTGAGTCGGCTGAAAAGAGCTTTCAGCTGCTAAAAAAGAAGATCACCGAAAGACCCATTTTGAGGTTACCAGATTTCAACAAACTTTTTCAAGTTTGTTATGATGCTAGTGGGACAACCATTGGAGCAGTACTGAGTCAAGAGGATAAACCAGTGGCCTATTTCAGCAAGAAATTAAATGAAAATTGATAGAAATCTACATCCTATGATAAGGAATTTTATGCAGTGGTGCAAGCACTAAAACATTGGAGACACTACTTGCTGAGAAACGAATTTGTTCTATTTCGAACAATTCTGCTTTGCAATATGTCATGAAACAACATAAGATGAATCATAAACATGCAAAGTGGGTGGAATATCTCCAAAGTTTCACATTTGTGTTGAAACACATCAATGGACAAGCCAATAAAGTGGCAAATGCATTAAGTAGAAGAAGTTTGATTTTACAGGAAAGCAGAGTGTAGGTGTTGGGCTTTGAACATCTCAAAGATCTGTATGAGACAGATGCAGAGTTTTAGGAAGCATATGAAGCTTTCCAGAATCCGTTTTTCAGAGACAACAAATTGTGGTTAGATTATAACATATAGGAAGGATTACTATTCATGGGAGCACAATTATGTATTCCAGAATGTTCAAGGAGGGAGACCTTAATTCAAGAGAAACATAGTGGTGGTCTAGCTGGACATTTTGGTATAGACAAGATTTTGGACCAGGTAAGTCATTTATATTATTGGCCAAAGACGTAGCCAGACATACAATGGTATGTGGCTAGATGTAAGATGTGTCAGCTAGCAAAGGGACACAGTCAAAATACGAGACTGTATATGCCCTGCCTATTCTGGATAGGCCATGGGACTCAGTCAGTTTAGACTTTGTCTTAGGTTTGTTGAGGACACAGAAAGGATACAATTCAATCATGGTAGTAGTGGATCACTTTACTAAGATGGCACATTTTATTTCTTGTAAAAAGACCAGCGAGGCCATGCATGTAGCCCATTTATTCTTCAAAGAAATTGTCAGACTACATGGCTTACCAAAGTCTATTATTTCAGATAGGGCCATGAAGTTTACGGGCCATTTCTGGCAGACTTTGTGGAAGAAATTAGACACTAAATTGAACTTCAGCTAAGCTTATCATCCATAAACCGACGGGCAAATTGAGGTAGTAAACCGAAGTCTGGGAAATATGCTACATATTCTAGTTAGAGAGAATTCACGACAGTGAGATCGCATACTCACATAAGAGGAGTTCGCTTATAATGATTCACCCAATAGGAGTACAGGCAGAAGCCCTTTCCAAATCCTATATTACATGCACCGTCGTGGAGTGCACGAGTTACGAGATTTGGGTTGGTTGGAATGGAGGAATGCCGACGAAGAAGATTTTGCCAAGATGTTTAACAATCTTCACGAACAAGTGAAAGCTAAATTGCAAAACAGTAGCCAAAGATATAAGCAAAGGGCAGATTTAAAATGATGGGAAGTGGAATTTAATGTAGGAGACTTGGTACTAGCACACCTACAAAAGGAGAGGTTTCCTAAAGGAGAATATAGCAAGCTCAAATTGAAAAAGTTAGGGCTTTGCTGGATACTATGGAAATTCTCTATGAATGCATATGAACTGCAATTACCCCTGGGTATTGAGATCTCGCCCATTTCCAATGTAGTAGACCTATACCCTTATATTTCTGCTAATACGAAGGATAGTTCAACAGGACACACGCGGGACACCCAGGGAGATGAAGAGACAAGGACATGAATCAGACAGATGCCCCCAGCCAAGCCTTTGAGATTGACCAAATACTGGACACTCAGGTAGCTACGCGAACATAATGAAAGGAGTACTTCTAGTACTTGGTTAAGTGGAAGGACCATCCAATTGAGGACAATTCCTGGTTGGATGTTAGATAGATTCAATGCATCAGGTATTCAATTGAAGAGCTCATGGACAGGAGCCATGAGTTTCATTCACCCCGGGAGCCTGATGCAGGAGCATCCAACTAGGGAGGCGACAACTGGACATGCTTTTTTAAGATTTTTTTTTTTTTATTTTACTTTTCAGTTTACTTTTATTGGTATTTCTTTTCAAGAATATTGTCACAGCCAATGTCGTTACTTTTATTTTTGAAAGTAAATGGATTAGGGAATAGTCTTAAATAAATTATTACTTGAATAACAATAGAAGGGAATGTAACTGCAAATTGCAACTGCAGGTAGTTCCTCAACTGAATGAGGCTACCAACAGCTTAAATACACAATTGAAAGGTGAACAAAGGTTGGATACCAACAAAGGAGGATAGAAACTAGAGAATGTAAACTATAATAAAATATTTGAAAGAAAGTAAAGAGAAGCATTGCAGGTATCAAATAGTTGTTATTATGAATGACTATAATCTAGTATTTTCCATGAAATTAACTACATGATTGAGCGAATGTTAACAAGACTGTGCATCACATCGAAGCAACTAAACACTACAAGGGAACTCATTCAAGTACTTCACGAAATTGAATAATTGAAATTATTACAAGTAGAAGATTTATCATTTCTATAAATATATATACATACATTGCATAGATATTTGTTATAGTTCAGAGACAACATCCTGTAACCCAACATAGGTTCAGAGCATAAGGCATAGTGCCTTCCAAAAAAATATACAATTGCGAGACAATCCTCAGATATTTTCATTACGGACCAAGAAGGGTTTGTGTGACCCAAGACCAACTAAACAAATAAAGACAGGACCACACTCAACAACTAGAGCCAAATTATAAAAAGGTTACACTCAATTCACAATCAAAATCTTAAGAAAGCCATGATCACCAATGACCAACTAACAACCCAGAACTTCCGACGGACAGACAGAACTGAGGACCGAGAAAAGTGAGACTTCATATCTACAAAAACAACCTACAGGACTATATAAGATAAACAGGAAGGACCCTACCCAGTTCAAGTGGAGACCGGAATGGGAGAGCAAAGAAACAGTAACCGTCAAGGACCAAACACTTACCACCACCACAAAGGAGAAAATTACCTATACAATCAAGAGACAACAATTAGAGAGGTAGCATAACCAGTTATATGCAGAATAAACTGAGAAAAAGGTAAAGTTGAGTACCCTGAAGGTTACTTGAAGCACAGAGCAAGTTCCATAGTCGAACCGAAGACCAAAAACGTTTGAGCCATGGCCACAGAGCCATTAAACCCCAGCTGCTCATAAGGAGCAAAATTGTTAGTAGAAGAAAAGTGAAGAGGGAGCCTAAAATTAGAGCAGAGAAGTTACCTTGTGTTAGAGCGGAAGTGTCGCCAGGGAAGTGGGGCTGAGGCCCTGACAAGAATGCGCACCATAAACACAGTCAAAAGAAGCATAGACAAACTAGAAATGCAGCAAACCAACTAAAATTACAGAGAAATCACTGCATACCCATGATGGCCACAAAGTCCAACATTGTTTCAAAAAACCACGCAAGAAGTAGCCACCAAACTTTTCGATACAACATCTTAACATTACCCAGTAACATAGAACCAGAGTCGAGGCTGGAACTAGCAGACAGTGGGAGGGAGGGAGTCATTACCATTGGGCAGAAGGAACTAGGTAAGGGCATGAAGGAGTAGAGCGAAACCAACGGCAATAATAACCCAAGCTACAACCAAAACCTGCACCATAGAACCATATCATGGTGACCAAGAGAACCTTGAAAAGGTGGTGAAGTTAATTCTCCATTAAAACCTCACCAAAAACTTCAGTTGCATACGAGCGTGGGAAGGGATCATGTGGGCCAGTTGCCACGAAGGCACCCAACTTATCTTTCGGGGTGAGTCATCAATATTAGTCATCATAAATGTCAAAAAAGAGAGAGAATTGTTAAAAGGTGCTAGAGGATTGGTTTTAAAAAGACCCCAGACAAGCTTCAAATATGTCACATGTGTTCTTTCGATTTATATGAAAAATTGTTCATACCTAATATCTTTGTTTCTTAAAAGGTCCTTTTATTATTATCTTATGTTTATTAAAAAGACATAAGGATTTTGAAAAAGGTTGAAAAATAACAAGGGGGATTTTGAAAAGGGTTGGAAATAACAAGGGGTTAATAAATTTTTTAAAAGGGATTTGTAAAATATATTAAAAAAAAGCAGGACTTAGTGAAAATAAGAAGTTTATGGCTTTCATTATTATGGGAAGAGAATGTTTTTTGAAGAAAGATGGCTTTATCAAATTTCTAACCACAATTATTACCATTTACAAGGAAGGATTATAATGTGTCGGCCATTAAGATGGAGACCAAGTTAAAGGCTTATGATGTTTGGGACTATGTCAAAAATAGATTTTGAGAACCTAAATATAAAGGAGCTCAATGAGCACTTAGTAATGCAGAGAGGGAATAATGGAAGAAAGACAAAAAGAAGAATGCATAAGCATTGCAACTTATCATGAAAGAAGTGGATCAAATAGTGTTCTAGAAAATTATAATCACTTCTTCAACAGAGAGAGCATGGAAGACTTTGATGACAGGCTATAAAGGTATGGCCAAAGACAATGTTCTTAAGTTGCAAAATACTAGAAGAAATTTTGAAAGTTTGTAGATGATGGAAACAAATGACACTAATTCATTTGTGAATTGGATCTTGATTGTCATAAATCGGTTAAAAAACTATGGTGATGGCATAGAAGATCAAAAGGTGGTTGAGAAGGTCCTCACATCTTTGTCTAATAAATTTGATGTTGTAGTAGCAGCCATAGAAGAACCAAAGGAATTCGAAGCATTGAAAGTGGACGAGTTGATGGGATCACTTCTATCCCATGAAGCAAGGATAGACAAAAATAAGGATTCCACTTGGAAACTGCTTTTAAAAGCCAAGTTTCTATTTCAAGAGATAGAAGCCCAAGAAGAGGTAGATCGAGGGGCAAAGGACGAGGCAAAATGCATGATGTTGAGAGAGATGGAAAAGAAGAGAAGGAACATTAAAGTGGAAGCAACAACAAAAAATTCAACAACAATCAAAGAGTTGAAAAATCAAAGGTGAGATGTTATTATTGCAATAAATTTGGTCACTATGCCTGTGATTGCAGGAAGAGGATAGGGGATCAAGGAAAGAAGAGAGCTAATGTCACTATATAGAATATTGACTCCATGTTCCTAGCTTACCATAACATGAACAAACCTTCTGATAATGTGTGGTTGTTAGACATTGGTTGTAATAATCACATGGCATGAAAGAAGAGTTTGGTTGCAAATCTTGATGAATCTATGAAGATAGAGGTAGAGTTCAACACTGACAAGAATGTGGATGTAGATGAAAAAGGAGTGTTCAATATTCTGAGCAATCAAGGGGAGCCAAAGACAATTTCAGAGGTATATTAGGTCCCTTGTCTCAAAAATAATTTGATAAGTGTTGGTAAATTGATGCAAAAAGAATACAAGTTTAATTTTTAGGGAGACGTATGTGTTATGTATGAAATGCCTCCAAGCAAGCAGCTAATAGCAAAGCTGGAGATGACGTGAAACAAAATGTTTCCCTTAATCATGAATTAAAGTGTTCATGTCAGTTATTTTACAATTGCATGTTCTAATGAGCACTGGTTATGGCACCTTTAGTTTGGACACTTGCATATCTTTGCATTAAAATTGTTGCAGTAAAAAAGAATGCTTAGAGGATTATCTCCCATCAAAGAACCTTCTAGTACTTGTCAGTGTTGCATCTTGGGAAAACAACACCATGAAATATTTCCAAAGGGAGTTTCCTATAGAGAAGAGAAACCACATACAGATTTGTGTGGACCTATGAGGACATAGTCGATTGGTGGAAGATGTTACTTCCTTACTTTTACTGATGATTTTATCAAAAGAGTTGGGTTTATTTCCTGAAGAAAAAGTATGATACTTTTCCAAATTTTATAGAATTTAAGGCCTTAGCAAAGAACTAGAGTGAGTGTTAGATCAAGGTATTGAGATCACATCATGGTGGAGAGTATGACTGGAACGCATTTCATGCTCATTGCAAACAACATGGAATTAAAAGGAAGTTTACAATCAGATACACATCGCAGCAGAATGGTGTAGCAAAGAGAAAGAACATGAAAATTATGAATATGGCAAGGAGCATGTTGAAAGGAAGAAAATTGTTTAATGAGTATTGGGTAGAAGCAGTTGCATGTGTTGTTTATGTGATAAACATATCTCTTATAAAGAGCGTGATGAGAAGAGTATCTCAGAGCATTTGGATGTGCAACTTATGCACATATGTCTAAGGAGCTAAGAGGAAAGTTGCATGATAAAAGTTAAAAATGAATATTTAGTAGTTATAGTGAGCAATCAAAAGCTTACAAATTGTATAAACCTGTCACCAAGAAGACCATAATCAACAAAGATGTGTTTAGATAACAAGAGTAATGGAATGGGAGTATGGACATGACATTTGATGAAAGAGCATCACTAATGGTAGAGGATAATGCAGTAGAAAATGAGTAGCAAGGGATCAAAGGAGAAGACACCAAAACATAGTCACATGAGCAACGACTCCATGATTTTTTGAACAACATGGATCTTCAAGTAGAGCAACATATCAGAGTTCTCCTAGCAATCAATCAGGTGATGCCTCAAACAATTGTAAGAGAAAAATGAGAAGTTTGAAATATATTTATGATGATTTTGATGTTAATTCAATTTTTTTCATTGTTTTCATTTCAACCTTATTTCTTTGAAGAAGCTATCAAAGATGAAAATTGGGTGCAAGCCATGGATGAAGAAATTGAAGCTATTGAAAAGAATGCTACATGGGATTTCGTTATTTTTTGAAAGGACAAAAATATCATTGGTGTGAAATGGGCGTACAAGACAATGTTGAATGAGAAAGGAGAAATTGACATATTTAAAGAAAAACTTGTAGCAAAAGGGTTCTAGGAAAATCTCGGAATAGATTTTGGAGAAACGTTTTCACCAGTAGCCAGAATAGATACTATAAGAGCAGTCTTAGCCACAACAACTAAGAAGAAGTAGAAAGTATATCAGATGGATGTGAAATCAACCTTCCTGAATGGAAATCTAGAAGAAGAAATCTATGTGCAACAACCTCTAGGTTATGAAGTTGAAGGAAAAGAAGATAAAGTTTACAGGTTGAAGAAAGCATTGTATGGACTCAAGTAAGAGCCAAGAGCGTGGTATAGAAGAATTGACAACTACATGATCAAGAATGGATTTTGTAGATCTATCATTGAGCCTACCTTCTACACAAAGGTAAATGAGCATGGAAAAATTTTGATTATTTTCGTACATGTGGAATCCATGATTTATACTGGTGATCTTTAATTGGATGAATTTAAAGATTCCATGAAAGATGAATTTGAGATGTTATATCCTGGTTTTATAAAACATTTTCTCGGCATAGAAGTTGAGAAATTTGAAAAAGGAGTTTTTATTTGTCAAAATAAATAGGTCAAATATTTGCTAAAAATATCCAATATGGAAAATTGTAAACCTATGTGTACACCAATTGCAATAGGTACAAAGTTAAGGATGATGAACGATCAAATGCCAATCCAACTCTATTGAAAATATTGGTTAGCGGCCTCATGTATATGACAACTAGAAGAGTAGATATCATGTAAGGAGTTAGTTTGATTTCTAGATTTATGGAGACTCCAAAAGACTCACATTGGAGAGAAGGAAAAATAATTTTGAGATACATAGTAGGAACTACAGATTGTGGCATATATTATGCAAGCATAGAAGAGAAGGATTTGATTGGGTACATAGATAATGATTTTGCAGGTAGTTTGGATGATAAGAACAGAACTTTTGGTGATGTGTTCCATCCTTCTTTAGGTGTGATTTCATGGGCATCTAAGGAGCAACCTATTGTGACACTTTCATCAGCAGAACTAAAATATGTAGCAGCGACATCAATAACATGTCAAGCAATGTGGTTAAGAAGAGTATTCGATGGAATCAAGAAGAAACAACAAGGATTAATTACAATATATTGTAACAACACCTCATCCATTGCACTATCCAAGAATAGTTTATTTCACCAAAAGAGCAGGCATATTGAACAATATATCAGTTCATTAGAGAACTTGTGAGAAACGGAGAAGTGTACTTGAAGCCTTGTAAATTGAATGATTGATTGGGTGATATATTCACTAAGCCATTAGTGAAAGATGCATTTGAGTTTCATAGAGGAAACTTGGGTATTGTAAGCTTAGCTAAGATTTAGATGAGCAAGAATGTTTTAGTTTTCAAGAGTCGTGTCCTAGTCTATCAGTCATAATTAAGGGGGCTTGTTAAAGATAGCTAATTACTGCCAGATGAAGAGTTGTCTAAACTTAGAGAGTCTGTTAATTGAGTTAAGTGAGTGTGAGTTCTAGTTAATTCTTATTTTTGGTAAAGTCTAATTTAGTGTTTGGTTGTATGTTAAGTATTTTAACCGAATTTCTAGTTGAGAAAGGTTAAATACCCCTCACCGGGTTCATTGTAATCATCAAGCTTGTGTGATCAATTGAAGAACCCCATCTCATGTTATTGTGTGTGTAAAATTTTGTGGCTTTCCTCCTTTGCCTTTCAAACAATGCTATAAACATCTAATTACAATGATATCAAATATTAGATATTACTCAATCCACATGGAAAATTCAAATAATTAATTACAATAGAATACTATATGGTTGAAAATACTATATGGATGAAAAGTGTTATTTTTATGTAGTGGTAGGCTCTCACAGCTAGAGTGACTAATATGTTTTCATATTCAAAGCCTTGGGGAGTGCCACAGAATTTCACTTCCATAGATTGCTCTCAGATGGCTTCCCATCATTCACTACGGGCATTGGTAGTGGCTCTCTTAAGAGAGGACCCAAATGAGAAATTAGTGCATGAGATTTCTTTTTACCTTCATCTTCATTCTTAGGGTTTTCCAGCTCCTTATCATCTGATGCAAATCATTTTACATCATACAATATAAAAATATAAAAATTACGCATAAGATAACATAATGATATAGTGAAGTTTACATAAAAAAAAAGGTTGTTATCGATACCGGCTTTATGGGAAATGGAACAAATGTGTCAGGATGAGGTTGAGCTCCTTCGAATCTGGGTGGATCGAAGTTCTCTTGATCATTGAGACAATCAGATTTCCTGTGGATCGAGCTCACATTCCAATAATACTGCATACGTCGATAACACGTCAATAATAGTATGGTGTAGTTGAAAAGGATAATCCAATGAATGGAGTAGAGTAGATTAAAGATTTGGTACACACGGTTTTTGATATCTCGAGCAATGCCGGAGGTAATTTTAGTTTTAGTTTTTTTGTTTATTTTTCCCCTCTATGTGAGGGTGGAATTGTGTTCTTTTTGTGGATGTACATTAGTGGAGTTTTTTATTAATATTTTTTAATAAATGTAATGGCTTTCGATTTGGATAACAATTGGGTGGTTGTGCTAGAGGATGACCAAAGATGGAATGTCAAAAGCATTTTTAAAAGCATAGAGATTTTCTAGTAGGAGTTTTTGAAAAAAGACATAGGAGATGGTAAGTAGAAGGGTCATGACCCATGTAGAAGACCGGATTCAGGGAGTGTGTCAGAAGAAAATGGTGATCATACCCTTATGTCTAATTCCATTGAGAGTGACAAGCTTTCAATGCAAAAGTTTATAAATGGTGTTTTATGGAAGGAAAAATGTAGTGTATGATTTATGTCCAGTTTTTGTTTGATCCCTAAGGTAAGGAAATACACACATCTCATTTCTTAGTATTCTCCTAAAAATGGTGTTGTAGAAGAAAAAAGTGTTAACCAGAAGGGTATTCATCCAGAGGCTAAGGTTATTAAGGAATAGGATCTAGATGCAGTTGGAGTAGATAAAGAAAAAATCAGTAGGGGAAGGAAGACTTTATGTTTGCGGGCTTTAGAAGGAAGGTTTGAATGTATGTTATGGTTTGATGTTACTATTTATTTTTCCATGGTTATGTTTGAGGTTGGACTCATTGGTATTTTTTATAATAGTTATAGGAAAAGTTTGGGTCCCTATATTGGGTTATTTGTCATCTTGTCATAGTATTTTGAAGGGATGACTCTAGATTTTGTACAAAAATGGTTGTAGAGGAAATTTAATGGCTTATGGATGTGGGGAGAGTCAAGCCTTATTCTAAGACATAGTAATTTATCTTTGATCCACTACATGAAGCCTTTTTTATTCAGCATGTGTTGGCTTCTTTTGCCAAGTTTGTTTCCACAATTTGTGGAATTTTAAGGATCTACGGGCTATTCGGAATTTAGTTGGAATAACTTTATTTACTCAATAAGTGTAGTTTTTTCAAGAAGACTCGCGAATAGCTTTGGTGCTTGTCAAATTTAACATTTCTAAAGGTCAGTAGAAAATTTGGTTTTAAATTGTTGGGATTATACTTTGTCCAACCCCTAAACTATTAGGGTGTGCCTTTTTGAAGTGGTCAATGTAAAAATTTGGGCATATCATGCATGATTTCCCTTCGTTGAGTTCCTCTGCAAGAAAGGTGTAGCAAAATGTGCATTCAAGGAAAGTTTAAGAATTAGTATAAAATTTCAACTTGATGAAATTTGGAATCTCTCATGAGAATGGAATTTTCTATCCAAATGAATCCCAAGATAATGTTTTGTGGAAGCATAACCTTCGGGACTCAATTGAAGATGCCCCTTGTTGGTCCAAATGTCATCTCTAATGATAAGAATTTACATATTTTATAAGAAATTCAAAATGAAAAGGTTTATGGTGATGTAGCGGTTTCCTCTCTAATTATTCAAGGAAGCAGTCTAATGCAAAAAGGCACTGAACGACAAAACTATCAAGAAGGAGACCTGTTTGAAGCCCAATCTAGTAGGTCTTTAGAGGAGCCGTTTCAGGTCACTTATGATTTGGAGACGAGCATTGAGAATCTATTAGTCAAAATTGATGTTGTGAAAATGGGGAATGATACGAATGTTATTGAAATGAACATTGCTAATGGGAAGATTGGAGAAGGAAGAGCTTCAGAATTTTTCATCACAAAATTAGGGGAAATTCTAACTGTATTATCCTTTGTAATACTAATTCTCAAAAATAAAGGTGAGGATAAGGAGGATTTATTTTTCATGAGTAAGACACCGACTATATAGGTCTTGAAAGTAGGGTTGAAATGAAATTCTTGGAAAAAAGATAAAAGTGAAGGTGACTTCTCCGAGTCTTCTTTGTCTATTGGGTCTTTTCTAATTTTACTTTCTTCTATGGAAGTTAAGGTCTCATAGATACTTTCACATAATTTAAACTCCCTCTCCTTCTGAGGAAATTCCTGTGGATGGGCTCAATCGAACATCCATTCATCTAGGAAGTAGGGGAAGGGGTCCAAACAAAAAAGCTATGGTTTGTTATCGAAGGTCAAAATCATACTCTCAACCCTTTCTTAGAGCCCTTAAAGGAGAGTTCCATGCTCCAAGGGTTACTTAATGAATATCCTGTCCTTGAATTTGAGGGGATTTGGGGGTTCCCCTAAGAGGAATTCCCTTAATTTTTTGTTCTCTATTCATAATCCAAATGCTATTTTGTTTTAAGAGACTATGTGTGTATATTGAAAAGTTGTTGAATGTTTATCCAACTTGTTAGCGGGGTGGAATTTCTTTTCTATTGATGTTATTGGGAATTCAAGTGGTATGTTTCTAGGTTTGTCCTCATCGTTTGCTTCTTTAATTACTTTGTCTGTGAGGCTGGAGTTTTAACAGAAGGGTATAGTTATTGCCTAGGGTTGCATATCTTCCTTGTCAACTATTATGGGTCCTATGATAATAAAATCAGTTTTTGGTTAGACCATTGGATTGTGATTTCATAAATAAGGATAATTTAATATTAGCAAGAGATCTCAATTTCTCTTTATCCCAAAGAGAACTATTGGGTCCAACTAGGAGGATGGATGCACATGAGGTTTTTTTCATTATTAGATGAATATGATAGGTTTTGTCAATTTTGAACTCCCAAAATTGGTTCATACTTAGTCCAACAACTCATCGAGGGAAAATGTAGTTGGGAAGGAACTTGACAGTTTTTTAGTAAAGGAGTATTTCTTGTCAAAACTTATGTTGTATCATATTGTAGTGAGTTGTGAATAAATATCTAATCACAAACCTACCCTCCTTTTTATAGTGGATGAAAATAGGAAACATTACCCATTTTGATTTAATATATGTTGGCTAGATGATGAGAGCTTCAAGGATTTGGTTAAGATTGTATGGATTCATATAGACAACTCCACTACTATTTATCCAACGGAACAATTTTTTAAAACTCTAAAATTGCTAAAGAGGGTTGGAAGTGAGTAGCTAAAAAAGAAAAGGAGTGTTGAATTAGGTGAATTGGAGTTGATTGAAAATGACATTTATAGATTGGTTTTTAGAAGTGATAGGGAATTAACATATTAAGAAAGAGAGTACATCAAGAAATTAGAAGGAAAAAAACATAGATCTTTAGGTCTTTGGAAATTTCTTGGAAGATTAATACTAGAGTGAATTGGCTTTCGAAAGGAGATAGTAAAAAAATACTTCCATTAGTTTTCTAATCATAGGTGTGGAATAAGCAATATTTGGTTAATTCAATCACAGGATGGCATTGGATCTCTATCTTTGTATGGGAATATCATGAAGAAGGAGTTTCTTTCTTTAAAAAATTGTTTAAGGATGGTGACCATACTAATATAGCTGATTAGATGACAGTAATCAAGCCCTACCTTAGGTTTTTCTTTGATGAAGATATATGTTAGATAGATAGGCATGTTTCTAAAATGGAGGTCCTAAATATCTTCAAGAGGATGCCCAAAGACAAGAGTCCAAGTCCTAATGGTTGGTTCATGGAGCTATTTTTTTTTTTTAATCTTATGGGAAGGGACATTGTGGAGGTGATTGAGGAATGTAAGAGGAGGGGGTTTATTTCTGATAATCTTGTTGAAAATGTCATTGCATTAATCCCAAAATGAGTGGATCCCAAGACTTTTGGTGATTATTAGCTGATAGCTTTGTGCAACACTATATATAAAATCATTTCAAAAGTGTTAGGCAACATGCTAAATATTAACTTTTCAAATGATATGTATTTGGTGCAATTTCAATTTTTATGTAATATGCAGTTCCATGATGCAACGAGGTTGGCTCAAAAATCCATGCACTACATTAATGCAAATTTATTCTAGCTATTGTCATGAATATTTACTTGAGGATTCTCATATTGGTCTTTCTTCAAATTAGTTTGAATTTTGATGTGGTTTCATGGATAATGGGTTGTGTGAGATCAACGAATTATGTTGTTCTAGTTAATGGCAAGCCATTAGAGTTTTTTAAAGCTATGTGTGGCTTTTGTAAAGGTTGTCCCTTATCACCTTTTCTTTTTCTACTCATCCTTGAAGGATTGAGCAGACTAATATTGGAGGAAAAAAGAGAGGGTAGAATTAAGTGAGTAGACTTTGTTCAAGATATTGTGATAACTCACACTTTATTTGTAGATGATGTTTTTTTCTTTGGCTTGGGGACTTTTGAGGAATGGGAAACTTTGAAAGGTATTTTTCATTGTTGCTGTGTGATGTCGAGCATAAATCGTCTTGTTTTAGCAACAACTTGGGATAATCCTAAGTGAATTTGATCCACTAAAATTTTCGTTTGTCATTTGGTTAATTAAATGGTGGCTTTAAATATCTTGCATTTTTCTTAAAGCCTAACAATTATCAAATCACATGTTTGTTCTACCTTGCTAGAAAGGTGGGAAAACACATTTATTAACTATGTAATTAATGGCTCTCATCATGAGGATGTCTAATATTAATTAAATCAGTGTTGGAAGGAATCTGAGTCTTTTGGTTCACTTTAATAAAAATTCTTGAAAGTAATTTAGGTGCAATCAAAAAGTTATGTATTCATTTTCTTTGGAATGGCAAGAAGCAAGGGAGAGGAATGGGTCTAGTGTATTTGAACATACCAGTGCTTTTGAAGTTTATGGGGGTTAGGGCTTACATAATATGGAGAAAATTGGACTAACTCTTGAAGCCAAGAGTTTTTGGTGTATGTTTTTTCACAATAGTATGTGGAGTCTAGTAATGAGGGTAAAATATTTGAAATCCGTGTAAGTTATGGATTGGCTTAGCTAAGAACCAAAAGTTTCTAGAGGATATTCTATGATTTAGAAGAATTTGGTAAGTGGTTTGCAAGATTTTTAGAAATGGATCATGCGGAATATTGGGAATGGAGTTAAAGTTCTTCTTGGTCATGACCCATGGATAGGATGCAATGTTAACCATCAACTCTTTCATAGGATAAAAAAAAAATTAAATCATTTCGGTTATATTTCTATTGCATATTTTTCTAGGTAGGTATATGTAACTTCGAATAGTGAAGAGTGACTTTCAACTCAAGATTTAGGCCTTTTTCCTATTTATGTAGGTTAATGAAGCTATTTTGTATTAAATTTTTGTAAAGTTGGCATTGTAATTTACCAAGAGGAGGAGGACACTATCGTGTAGTCTAATGATAAATAAAGTGGAATTATAATAGCTAGATTTGGATATGATGCACTAATTCAAGAAAACCCTCTTGTTTCTTCAAAATTGTGGCATAGATTGGTATGGAAGGGACAAGGCCCGCTTAAAAGCATGTTGTTCCTTTTCTTGTTGTTAGAAGAAAAAAATATTAACTTTGGACATTATTGTTAAATGGGGATGGGTAGGTTCTATAGTTTATGTTCTATGTTGGATGAATGAGGAGTCTATAGCTCATTTATTTATTCAGTTTCCTTTTGTAATTTATGTTTGGAAGGAAATTTTCATTTTTTTAGCCTTGATTCCTCATGGAACAAAAGCTCAATTGAAGCATATATATGGGCTTGCAAGAGAAGGTTTATTTCATATTCTCTTAAATTACTTAAGATATTTGTATTGTGGAGAATTTGGCTAGAGAGAAACCACTATTTGTTTGAAGACTTTGTGGTTTTCCCTCAAGTTATTGCACACAATACGAGAACGTCTTATCTTGAGCAAGTGAAATCATTGAAATGAAAGAAGTTTAGGCTAATCAGAGATGTGGATCTACCAAGTGGTATAGTATGGCGTTTCTTTGATGGATCCAGTCAAAGTGATGCTTTTGGTGCGGGTATTGTCACTTTTTTTCCGAGAATCTGCTGATTAAATGTAAACTAGATATTCGCCAAGGCACAATTTTTATAGTTGAACTCCTTACTATGTGGTGTACCACGAGGATTTCTCTTTGGAAATAAGTAAAAGTATTCATATCGTTTCAAAACTGAAAATAAAATTCCTTATGAATTGGTTCAATGGATGAGCTAACTTAAGGGTCCTTCATTTAGAATCGTTGCAAAGGAAAATCCACCAACTAGAGGAGCAATATGATGATCTACAAGTTCTTCATACAAACATGGAAGATAATTACTTGGTGGATAAGTTATCAATGAAATCTCTACTAATAGATATTGTATTAGTTTCCATCTCACAGGTGTTTAATGCCAATGTGTTGTTTGTTTTGTCCTTTAATATATTTGATCCTATTGAAATAGTATTTATTTAAGTTTCAAGATATGTTTAATGTCTAGGATATATTTAGGATTGTGTTCTTAGCCTATTTTTTGAGTTATCAAGTGTGTTTCTTTGCAACCAAGGGATTGTACTTTTTGATTTCCTATAGAAGATCAAAAATATGTTTTTTCTTTTGAAAAAAAGGGTGTTATCAATTCCAATGTAAATAAAGAAATTACAATAAATGAGCCAAAGGGTTAATGGCACCCACATTATAAGGGTTAAAATTTACATAAAATTTCTAAAAAGTAAAGAAAGTAATTTCCATGTACTTGTATTCAAATAGGTAGATAAAATTTGATTATACTTGATAATATCCTTAATTATCACAAATGTCATGTAAACATATCTCTATTACAAAATTCTTGAGTCATCAATACAAATAGCTATAACTTATTCAGTAACCATTAATATCAATAAATTATTAATTCATGTATCTTAATATAAGTATCGAAATAAAAGATATCATAAGACTACAGTGTTATAAAAGTATTAATTTCATTAGAACATAGCTCATAAAAATACACATATAGCAAAGTTACTAACTTGCCAAGAATCCTTTAAATTCATGTTTGTTTATAAGTCATATTTAGTGGCTACTTTTACTATATTTTGAAAAGTAAGGCTATTACCTAATACATATAACTAATAAATTATTCACTAAGCATTAATACTAAATGTCATCAGAACTGAACTGGTCATCGAACCAGAAAAACCTTGTGGATCAGGAATCGAAAAAAAACTAGTTTACCAAAAACACATAAAATATTCATATTTTAAAGAAAAAACATATATATTCATGTGCATCCATATGAATCCAAACCATTTATATATAAATATGCAAAAGTTTTCTTTTATATAGCAAGTAATGGTGGACATAACCAAAATAGCACTTAGTGCAAAACATCGTTCAACCAAAAAATTTACAAACATCAAGAAGCTGGCTCTAAAAGGTCGTTATAGTCCAAAATAACATGATAGATCATAGTATTATACTACAACCTATAATACTATAAGCTACAACCAGAAAACATCAATGATCAAATCATTAATCATCATGAGAATCATCATCTAGTTCCTGATCATCCTCCTCATTCTGATTTGAAGAATGAGTAGCATCTAAGTCTGCAATGGGATTATGGCTTGATTCCCCTCACCTTGAAGCTACTATGGGTGCTTCAGATATATCTACCTCTGCATCCTATGGAGGTGGGTACAAGTCCAACTAAGAAAGTTCTTGGTGTAACCCAGCCCACTTGATATACACTTTACACTTTACACGCGGAGGAAAATAGTATACGTGGCAAATAAAAATCTTAACTGTGTTTGTCCGCGGGATTTTTGTGAAGGTTGGTAGCTGGAAAGTTAATGCCCTATACTCCGCCTCGAAACTGCTCCCGTTTGCCCTTCGCGCCTTAACCCTTGTTCATTATGGCACTTTCTCGATTGTTCCTTCGTTATTTTCGCTCTGAGGTTTTCTGTTCTGGTCGAGGGTTTCTTGGTTTCTTTGGTAGAATGTTGTATGCTCTGCTCTGGTGGTATGTTTGACTCTTTGTGCTGGCAAAACTCGGCTCCTCCTCTATTCAACCTGCTTGCAATTTTAATGGCAATGGCATTTGGTTTTGATGGATATTCAGCCTAGTTCCGTAGCTTGACTTCGGTGAGTAATTTTGTTCTTTCCTTCCTTACATGCGCGGATTCCTTAAGGTATTGTTAAGCACTGGTTGCTGGTTATTATATCTTGATGTCTGTGTGTATCTCATGGTTCTTGGTCGAGGTTTTGTAGTCGGCACTGGAAATCATTGTGGTTTTGCTGTGTTTTTCCTGGAACCTTGTTGTCTTTGGTTCGAATCTAGTTGAGTATTATTTGCTTGCTGTTGGTTGGATCTCTCATAGTGCGGCACTGTATTTGCCTTCGAGCACATGAATCTTTGGGCGCACGTCCTTCGTTTGGAACAGGTAAAGACTCCTGTCCTTGCTTCAATCTTGCTCGACTTCTCTTTCTGGAACTAACCCACTTTGTTCCTTTGGTCTACAGTCACTCAAACTCTTCAGGATGTCACACGGTTGCACTCGGCTGCACTTCCCAGGTAATTTCACTGTATTTCTATTTCTCCATAGGCGTTCGCACTTTTTCTTGGAATTCCCCTCGTCGCTTTCGTTGTAATGTAAATGTGTTAATGTTTGCAGGTCGCTGTTGGTAACCTGGGCGGCGTATCCTCCAGTGTTTAGCTTGTACAGTCGCTTATTTTCTTGGGTAGGCCTGAACCCCAAACGTCTGGTTATAGTTTTGCTTAATGTTAAGGTTTTGTGATCTTGTTCAGGTCCTTCGGTCGATGTATCAATTTAACTTGGCTGTATTTCTTCCGTTTGCTCCTGTATTAAATTTTACAAGAAATGGGAGTTGTTGTCGGTCGGTTTTGTCAAACCCTTGTTCATGGTTTCTGGTTTATAAGGCTATTCCGACTATATGTCGTACTTTGCTCTATGTATGGTAACATACTTTGTTTTTCATGGAATCGTTATGGCTTTACCAATAGTCACTGTATTCGTAGTCCTTCGACTTAATAAAATGAAATTTATGAAAGGAAAGGAAAATGTACAGCGTCGTTACCTCTTTGCATTTGTATTCTATCTCAGTTCGTCGGTTGCTCTTTGTGTCTCAGAACACTGGAAAATGGTTGATTCTTATACGCAATTTCTTCACCTTCGATTTCTGGATGGTATATACTGGGATTCTTATTCGACTGTGTGCGAAATAAATGTATGGTTGTCTGTCATTCGTGATTGTAGATTATCGAGACTTCGTTTGGTTGTTTAATATTTGACTAGGGCTCATATTTGAATACTTGCAATAGAAATTTGATAAATATTATTTGTATGGTGGTTTATCAGGCCGTAAAGAAAGAAAATTCATTTAGGCAAATATTTATAAAGATGGTACAGATGGACAAATAACTTTCTCTTTGAATGCTCTGACTGTCTCTATTTATTTTTTCTTATTATTCAACTCAACTGAACCCCTCTCTGTTACATTTGATTTGTTTTTATACCTCTCTATGTTCAGTTGATCTTTACAGTTAATCCAACTGATATAGAATATGGTTACAGAAATACTATTCTTGTTAATAACTATAGTCACTTGGCATTCCAAGACTTGGAGGAATAGTTGGTTCTTATTTCCCTAATTTAACGGACCACTTCTTAACTAATAACTGAGCTACAGTAATTCTAAATGAAATAAAAAAGAGATGTCTAAATTCACTGACTTTTAAAACAAACTAAAAGAAAATTATTACAGTAAAAGTTAAACAGTCCAATCGATCAATAACCTTTGAACCTGGTTGGAATTTTGCCCAATTACGGTGAGCTGGATGCTCTTGCATCAGGCTCCCGGGGTGAAAAGAGATCATGACTTCGATTCATGAGCTCCTCAACCGACGTTCCTGTTCGTCCAATCTGCCTGGCGTCAAGCCATGAGTTGTCCTCAATCGAACGGTTCTTCCACTTGACCAGGTACTGAAAATAATTTTTCCTCCGAGTACGTCTAACTACCTGAGTTTCGAGGATGCCTTCGATCTCAGGAGGTTGGACATAAGGCATCTGCCTTTTCCAAGTTTCTTCATCTTCCTGGGTGTTCTGTGTGGATTATCCGGGTCCATATTTATTTTCCTCCATCAGATCGCTTGTATACGGAAACAGATCTGCCACATTGAAGATAGGTGAAATGCCTATTCTGGGTGGTAGTTGTATTTCATAGGCATTTGCCGAAAATTTTCACAAGATCTTACAAGGTCCTATCTTTTTGTACTTTAGTTTATTGTATGTACCCTTAGGGAAATGTTCCTTACGCAAGTGTACTAGGACTTCGTCCCCTACCTCAAAATGAACTTCTCTTCTCTTTAGATCTGCATGTTTTTTATATTTTGAGCTGATGCCCTGTAATTTTGCTTTCACCTGTTCGTCTAAATCCCTCATTGCATTAGCAAAATCTTCTCCATCCGCACTCCGTCGTTCCTGTAAACCAAGATCCCGAAGTTCATGCACTACATGAGGGTGCATGCCATAAAGGATCTGAAAGGGGCTGAGACCCGTGCTACGATTTGGCGAATCGTTGTAAGCGAACTCTGCTTGCGCTAGCACTCAGTCCCACATCCGTGAATTCTCCCCGACTAAGCTGCGTAACAGGTTTCCCAAACTTCTGTTCACAACCTCTGTTTGCCCGTCGATTTGCGGGTGATAAGCAGAACTGTAGCTTAATTGGGTGTTCATTTTTTCCATAAGGTACGCCAAAAATGTCCTGTGAACTCCACGTCTTTGTCTGATAGGATGATTGTTGGTAACTCGTGTAATTTGACAATCTCATTAAAAAACAAGTGGGCCACGTGAGTGGCGTCACTAGTTTTCCGACAATGTATGAAATGTGCCATTTTTGAGAAACGATCCACCACTACCATCACTGAATCATAACCTTTCTGTGTTTTTGGCAGTCCCAAAACAAAATCTAGACTAACCGAATCCCAAGGTCTGCCTGGAACATGTAATGGCGTATATAATCCTTTGCTCTGGCTGTATTCCTTCACTAATTGACACACCTTACACTTAGTCACAAAACGTTGTACATCTCGTCGCATTCTTGGCCAAAAATAGAAATGACTAAGTTGCTCCAACGTCTTATCTATATCGAAGTGTCCAGCCAAACCCCCGCTGTGTTTTTCGTGAATAATATTCTCCCTCATGGAACAGTTGGAGATACACAGTTGTCCTCCCTTAAATAGCAATTTTTCCTGTATATTGTAATCTAACCAAGGACTATTACCCTTTATCAAAGGGTTCTGGCACGCCTCATAGGATTCTCTGAAATCTGTATCTGTTTTGTAAAGATATCGTAAATGTTCAAAACCCAAAACCTGTACAGCACTCTCCTGCAAAGGTAGAGCTTTTCTACTTAATGCGCCGGCCACCTTATTTGCTTTTCCACTGATATGTTTCAGCACAAAATTAAAACTCTGTAAGTACTCCATCCATTTGGCATGCTTATGATTGAGTTTGTGTTGCTGCATCACATATTGCAATGCAGAATTGTCTGAAAACAGCACGAACTCGTTCCCTAACAAATAATGCCTCCAGTGTCTCAAAGCCTGTACCACTGCATAAAATTCTTTATCATATGAGGAGTACTTTTGCCTACTCTCATTCAACTTTTTGCTGAAAAATGCTACAGGCCTGTCGTCCTGACTGAGTACAGCCCCAATCGCTGTTCTGCTAGCATCACAACGTACCTGAAATAATTTCTGAAAATCTGGTAGCCTGAGAATCGGTCTTTCCGTAGTGTTATTTTTCAATAGTTGAAAACTTTTTTCTGTTGCTTCTATCGATCGAAAAGGTTGGCTGGCCTTTTTGATGGTCTCTAACATAGGAACACAAATTCCGCTAAAATTCTTAATAAACTTTCTATAGAAACTTGCCAATCCATGGAAACTACGTACCTCAAATAAATTTTTCGGTGACGGCCAATTTATTCTTGCTGTTACCTTTTCCGGATCCATCTTTAATTCGTTTTCTACTATCACAAATCCCAAATAAATTAATTCTCTTTGTAGAAACGTACATTTCTTCAAATTTATTAATAACTTGTTCTGTTGTAGCTTTTCCAACACTTTGCGCACATGCCAGAAGTGTTCTTCTTTCATCTTGCTGAAAATAAGGATGTCATCTAAATAAACTATTACAAATTTCCCAATATACTCCTTCAACATCTCATTCATGAGTCTCATGAATGTGCTAGGTGCATTGCTCAACCCGAATGGCATGACCAGCCATTCATATAATCCCTCATTTGTTTTAAAAGTTGTCTTCCACTCGTCTCCTTCTCGTATCCGAATCTGGTGATATCCGCTTTTTAAGTCTATTTTAGAGAAGTAATCTGCCCCACTTAAACAGTCCATCATATCATCCATACGCGGTAACAGAAATCTGTACTGGATGGTGATTTTATTGATGGCCCTAGAATCGGTGCACATCCGCCACTCTCCTCCCTTCTTGGGGGCGAGGACTGTTGGCACAGCACATGGGCTCAAACTTTCTCTGATTAAACCTTTGTCCAATAGTTCTTGCACCTGTTTCCTGATTTCGTCATTATCCTTGGGGCTCATTCGATAGGCCGCTTTATTTAGTAAGCTGGCTCCGGGTATAAAATCAATATGGTGACTGATACTCCGCTTAGGGGGTAACTTGTCTGGCAAGTTGTCCACTACTATATCTGTAAATTCTTCCAGCATTCGCTGTATTTCCACGGGTAAATCTGTTATCTCTGTATGTAAGAGGACTGTCCTTGTCTTTTTGACTACAGCATAACTTATTTCACTGTTCTCAACCTGTTCTAAAAACTGTTTTCCGCTCATTAGCAATGCTTTGGTTTCGTTTGCTTCAGTTGTTTCCTTCTCTTCTCTGATAGGCACAAGGGTATGCCTAACTCCATCTTTCTCGAACTTATAACAGTTCATCACTCCATCGTGTGTCACCTTTCTATCATATTGCCAAGGCCTGCCCAATAATATGTGACATACGTCCATCGGCATGATGTCACAAATAATTTTATCCTTATATCGTCCTATTTGAAATTCAACCTCAATTTGCTTTTCCACCAGTAACTGGTGCCCCTTTTGTAACCATGAAACTCTATACGGACTGGGGTGTTTTAAATGCTTCAGCCCCAACTTTTTCACCATTTCTGTGGATACCAAATTGTCCGTACTTCCACTGTCGATTATCATCTTACAACACTTACCCTGCGATTTGCAAATTGTCCTGAACAGAGCTTTCCGCTGCGTCTGTTCGACACTCTCATCAACTGGTTTCAGTAATACCTTATGCAGCACTAAAGCTTCTCTCATTTCTCGATCATTCTCTGCCTCTTGAGGGGGTGCTGCTGTTTCCTTCGGTTTCGCCACATACGTGCCTCGCTGTCCAGCTGAATCTGTTTCTGGGCACTCAAACGAACGGTGCCCCCACTTGTGGCATCTATAGCATTGATAACCAGTTCCCCTTCCACGGCCATTTCCTCTGCCGCGTTGGAACGATCTGCCACCTCTTGTTCCGTCTCCTTTTTCTGTTGTTCCCGAAGTCCTCGAACTGTTGGCTTCCTCGCTGTTGTTGGCAGTCCGGCCCCTGCCATAGGACTGGCCTCTCCCTCTGGTAGACCCTCGTCCTCTCCGGGCATTCTGTCTTCTGTTAATTTTCTCCTCTGCTTTAATTGCGCTCTGGTATGCCTCCTCAGTATTATTTGGAGACAAAATACTTATTTCATCCAAAATATCCATCCTCAGTCCATTAACATATCTGGCTGTCCTTTCTGCCGTATCCTCTGTATATCCGCCTCGCAAATTCACTTGGTAGAATTCCTCTGTATACTATTTCACAGTCAGTCCCCTCTGTCTCAAGTTCTGTACCTATCTATGTAACACGATTTGATAATCCCTTGACAGAAATCTGCCCTTCAATTTAGCTACCATCCTTGTCCAAGTTTTAATCGGTGTTTTGTTCAACCTCTTCCTCTCATTCTGGACACTGTCCCACCACAGAGCTTCATGTCCTTTCAGCTTTGTTGCTGCAAATTTGACTCTACAGTCTTCACTAACTTCCTCGCATTCAAAATACTTGTCCATCTCACTAATCCAATCTAACACAACATCAATAGACAAGCTACCATCGTATGTCGAGAGTTCTGGTTTTGGTTTGCTGTTCGACAATAAGACAGACTTCAGTAATTTCACTTCTGCTGATTCTCCTTCAAGTCCATCTGCTGCCACTTCTACTTCTTCTTCACTCACATCGCCCATTTCTGGATCTCTTCTCCTGCCTGCCTCTCCTGCTTCCAAACGAGCAGTAAGAACTCTGAGTTCTTCTCGTAATGCCTCATCTGCCATTCTACGAGCACCTCGGCCTCGTCCTCGTCAACCTACATCCATTTTTTCTTCAAATCTCTTTAACTCACTGCTCTGATACCACTCTGGTGTAACCCAGCCCACTTGGTATACACTTTACACTTTACACGTGGAGGAAAATAGTATATGTGGCAAATAAAAATCTTAACTGTGTTTGTCCGCGGGATTTTTGTGAAGGTTGGTAGCTGGAGAGTTAATGCCGGGAGTAAATTCCCTGTACTCCGCCTCGAAACTGCTCCCGTTTTCCCTTCGCGTCTTAACCCTTGTTCATTATGGCACTTTCTCGATTGTTCCTTCGTTATTTTCGCTCTAAGGTTTTCTGTTCTGGTCGAGGGTTTCTTGGTTTCTTTGGTAGAATGTTGTATCCTCTGCTCTGGTGGTATGTTCAACTCTTTGTGCTGGCAAAACTCGACTCCTCCTCTATTCAACATGCTTGCAATTTTAATGGCAATGGCATTTGGTTTTGATGGCTATTCGGCCTAGTTCCGTGGCTTGACTTTGGTGACTAATTTTGTTCTTTCCTTCCTTACATGCGCGGATTCCTTAAGGTATTGTTAAGCACTAGTTGCTGGTTATTATATCTTGTTGTCTGTGTGTATCTCGTGGTTCTTGGTCGAGGTTTTGTAGTCGTCACTGGAAATCATTGTGGTTTTGCTGTGTTTTTCCCGGAACCTTGTTGTCTCTGGTTCGAATCTAGTTGAGTATTATTTGCTTGCTATTGGTTGGATCTCTCACAGTGCGGCACTGTATTTTCCTTCGAGCACAGGAATCTTCGGGCGCACGTCCTTCATTTGGAACAGGTAAAGACTCCTTTCCTTGCTTCAATCTTGCTTGAATTCTCTTTCTGGAACTAACCCACTTTGTTCCTTTGGTCTACAGTCACTCAAACTCTTCAGGATGTCACACGGTTACACTCGGCTGCACTTCCCAGGTAATTTCACTGTATTTCTATTTCTCCACAGGCGTTCACACTTTTTCTTGGAATTCCCCTCGTCGCTTTCATTGTAATGTAAATGTGTTAATGTTTGCAGGTCACTGTTGGCAACCTGGGCGGCGTATCCTCCAGTGTTTAGCTTGTACAGTCGCTTATTTTCTTGGGTAGGCCTAAACCCCAAATGTCTGGTTGTAGTTTTGCTTAATGTTAAGGTTATGTGATCTTGTTCAGGTCCTTGAGTCGATGTATGAATTTAACTTGGATGTATTTCTTCCGTTTGCTCCTGTATTAAATTTTACAAGAAATGGGAGTCGTTGTTAGTCGGTTTTGTCAAACCCTAGTTTAGGGTTTCTAGTTTATAAGGCTATTCCAACTATATGTTGTACTCTGCTCTATGTATGGTAACAGACTTTGTTTTTCATAGAATCATTATGGCTTTACCAGTAGTCACTGTATTCGTAGTCCTTCAACTTAATAAAATGAAATTTATGAAAGGAAAGAAAATGTACAGCGTCGTTACCTCTTTGCATTTGTATTCCGTCTCTGTTCGTCGGTTGCTCTTTGTGTCTTCGAACACTGGAAAATGGTTGATTCTTATACGCAATTTCTTCACCTTCGATTTCTGGATGGTATATACTGGGATTCTTATTCGACTGTGTGCGAAATAAATGTATGGTTGTCTGTCATTCGTGATTGTAGATTACCTAGACTTCGTTTGGTTGTTTAATATTTGACTGGGGCTCATATTTGAATACTTGCAATAGCAATTTGATAAATATTATTTGTATGGTAGTTTATCAGGCCGTAAAGAAAGAAAATTCATTTAGGCAAATATTTATAAAGATGGTACAGATGGACAAATAACTTTCTGTTTGAATGCTCTGACTGTCTCTATTTCTTTTTTCTTAATATTCACCTCAACTGAACCCCTCTCTGTTACATTTGATTTGTTTTTATACCTCTCTATGTTCAGTTGATCTTTACAGTTAATCCAATTGATATAGAATATGGTTACAGAAATACTATTCTTGTTAATAACTATAATCACTTGCATTCCAAGACTTGGAGGAACAGTTGGTTCTTATTTCCCTAATTTAACGGACCACTCCTTAACTAATAACTGAGCTACAGTAATTCTAACTGAAATAAAAAAGAGATGTCTAAATTCATTGACTTGTAAAACAAACTAAAAGAAAATTATTACAGTAAAAGTTAAACAGTCCAATCGATCAATAGCCTTTGAACCTGGTTGGAATTTTGCCCAATTACGGTGAGCTGGATGCTCCTGCATCAGTTCTTCATTTTCAAATGTTGGTGCTTGACTTTCCACAACCCATTATGATGTTGGATGAAAGTCACCCAAGACAATGTTGCTTGATTCAGGGTTTTTATTCAACAATTGGTTGCACCTCAACCTAAGGTTGTACTGAACAAAATCCATGTCATTTAAGCACTTTTTCTCCAAATGGTTCTTCTTCTTAGTGTGTATACACTCAAACATGCTCTCCAACAACTCTCCAAGACTCCAATCAGCTCTTCAAATCTTCTCTTCAAATCTGCAAAAAAAATCTCCCTCACAACAACTCTTTAAAAAAACTCTTCGAATTCTCCTCACCGAACTCAGCTCAAGAATTGCAACAGACTCTAATGAGAGTGTAAGTGAAATAGAGGGTGTGGAGGTGTTTAAATATCTTTGTGGGGGGGGGGGCTAAAGTAGTGTTAGAAACTACAACAACAACAACAACAAAAAACAACAACAACAACAACAACAACAATAATAAACATTAATTTTTATGCCAAGGCCACGTGGCTGCAAGCCTTGTGAATCGGTGGAACCAGTCTTCGAACTGGTCTACACTGGTTCACTACTAAACTAACTGGTTCAATGACGAAAGTAGTCAGTTCGGTGATGAAACCGATCATTCGATACTGAATTGATATTTTTCCTATTCGAACTAGTTTTCCCCAAACCAGTTGGACCAACGAGTTCCGATAACACTATTAATACTCATAGTTAATGTTTATTCCCTAACCCTTAATACTTATTTATATATAACTAATACCATATTCACTAACCATTAATATCAATAATATTAGCTAATTTATATTAATAGAAATAGAAAAATAAAAAAAATTCATAAAATTACATTGTTACAAAAATATTCATTTGAATAAAACAAAGCTGATAAAAATAGACGGATAATACATTTAATACGTCCACAAAAATCCTTTAAAGTTGTTATTTGTTTATAGGTCATATTAGTGACTAGTTTTACCCTTGTTTAAAAAATGAGGTCGTCAGCACCCATTTTTTTTAAGAGAGCCTAAAATTATGACTATATTGTAGCCTCCTAAATCAATATCATTCACGAAAATTGTCCCTCGAATAAAAGGTGATCCTATCAGCATCACTAATTATTTTCGGAGTTAGAATTATGACTTCATTAAAATTGTAGCATTAATCACTCATACCATTAAAAAAAAATTAAAAATGTTAAAATTGATGAATCAACTCAAATAATAATTTACTATTTTTTAACTTAAAATTGTAGCATCAATCACTCATACCATTAAAAAAAAATTAAAAATGTTAAAATTGATGAATCAACTCAAATAATAATTTACTATTTTTTAACTTATATTAAAATAAATAAATTGAAAAAAACAAAATAACACTAAAAATGTATGACAGACGAATAAAACAAGAAACGATGAAAACATAAAAATTTTGGCTATATACGCTACAAACAAAAACATAAAATTAAATAATAATAATAGAAAACATATTTATAATATATATATATATATATTATATTATTTATATATTATAATATATAATTAATATATATAATTAATTATAATAAATAAATAAAAAAAGCAAAATTAAAAAAAAAAACAGATTTTAGTACACCATAACAGGCCAAAAAAGAGATAAAAATTAAAATAAAACATTTAAACTATAAAATTAAATTATTAAAATGTTTTTTTAATATATCTAAAAAAAAATCCAAAACATGGAAACTAAAAAAAATAAAAAACAATAATAAAATAAACAAAAGAAAAATAGATAATAATTATTAAGGCATTAGTAAAAGAAAAACTCAATTGTAACTAAATTATTAAATTAAAAAAAACAACCTTAACTATTTTAAAAGAAAAATCAATTAAATTAAATTATAAATTAAATTAAATAAAAATTGAAACGGTTTAAAAAATAAAAACACAAATTAAAATTCAAGAAAAAATGTGGGCAATATTAATTTTTTTTTATAGGTTTTAGTTTTTTTATAACTTTTATAGGTTTTAGTTTTTTTATAACTTTTACTTCTATGTGGTAAGATTAGCAATTATTATGCTCACTTTTCATATTACTTTTAATTTAAATATATATAGCCAATTAAGTAGGGTTTGTTTATTGTTATGGTTGAGAGTAAAATATGAGTGGGAAAGTTTTCAATTTTAAAGAATATTATAAATGGATTTTAACAATTGTAAAATATTTTAAGTTTATATAGTTGTTGTTATTGTTGTTGTTGTTAAGAGTAATTTTTAAAAGTGAAATTATATTTATATTTATATTGTTTTTAGAAGTTTTTATATTTAAGTCATAATTTTTATCCAAAGATTTGTAAGTTCAATATCAATCTAATAATAAATAGTTAATTAAATTTTATAAGAAATTTGAAAAGTAAAATTATTATTCTAAATTATTATTTGTTTTATTTTTAATTTGGTGTACATTAGGTCTCCAAGCTGATTTAATTTTGAATCCTGTTTTTTTCTCAATATTAGAAGTATTTAATTATACTTCAAAAGCTTCACATACCATTATTTTGCCACAATGACTTATCTTTCTTTGCAATTATTTTAGCATCATAAATGGACATCAAATGGCCTTTATCGTGTGAATCTTCAATCAAAGTAGATCTTGCAAAGCCTTTATGCATTGTCATGCAATGTTCCTTGATTTTAATATTTACCACATGGGCATCCTATCATATAGACACATGTCAAATCAATGACATCTTTAACACAATCTAGTATGCCTTTAAGTGTATTAGGAGGAGCTAATGTGACATTGATATTACCTTTGTTCAAAATTCTTGATAGTCATCCCTTGGATATAATGAAGCCTCATATTTTTCATTTCATGTCATGGTTCTCATGTGATCTAGCTTCTACTTCTAGCTCTCATGACAACCTTTTTTTTTTTGTTATTTATTGCCATTATTCTTGAAAATGAGAGCAAAGTGTTCAAGTCCTTTGTCCACATGATCTTCATCTAAAACCTTGGTCATAGTGTATTAATGACTAATGACTCCAAGATTTTGGGTAGGGTAGTGATGATACTCAACATGGGAATACCTCTCTATTGTGTCTTCTTATGACAAACCATGTAAGATTCTCAAATATTATCAATATGATGGGATTAATGTAGATGTACATACTATGAGTATTTGACACATAATAAGTTCGAATATATATTTTTATTTTTACTTAGCAATATAGCCCAAGGAGTTAACTCAATCTATTGATGCTAATAATGTTAGTCATTTCCATAATTTTGTGCCACCAAATGCCTAGCTGGAATCCACCCCTCATGTTAGTGAATTAATCTAGGCTCGTTGGGTTTAGTAAGGATGTCATTCACAAATGTCCAAAAGCACCCAAAATTAACTTTACTTTCCCATGAGGTTTTTCATGGTGTTCTGTATGTGTGGACACGCTCATCCTCACTCAAGTTCCAATCCATTACATATTAGTACATTTATTTATTATCATATTGAAGAATAGTCTATAACGTTATCTTTCTTCTCTTCTTTCTAACCTCAAGCCATACCTTGAGTAGTATCCATAGTGCTATACAATAAATAAAAAGTTAGATGGCCAAGATTTGAAGGAAATACTAGATGTCTAGGATTTGAAAAATGGGTCAATTTTTGTTGAAATTGAAGTTTTGAGATTCCTATATTTTCTTTATTCCAAGAGATAAGCATTTAGTGACAAATACCATCTTTGTAGGATCAATATTATCTTCTATATTTACCATACAAAGCGTTTTCCGCTCAACCAACATATGCCATTAGTATCCTTCTCTAAGTATCTACTCTAATAATTTTCCACTTTGTTCTCCACAATAATATAAACATGTAAATACCAAGTTTAATCTCATCTACACATGTTTTTAAATATTGGCTTAAGGTATTCCCTATGTCCTCAAAAAATTGTTGACTTGAAAAAATGGATTTGAAAATTAGGGAAACATACCTATACATGCATTTTGGATAGAGATATTAAATAGGATAAATTTTGGAAACCATATGGTAGCAAAAAGTGTCATTTTTCCTAATGATGTGACCTCAACAAATTTGTGATAATCAATAAGAACTTGAAATTAAACAATAAAAGACATGGAAACAAGATATAACTTAGAATCTCTCTCAAGTTCAAATAGAACAACTAATACAAATTTTGATTTAAGAGCAGTGAATCCATTAATTGCATTGAATTTGTATCTATGATTTTTTCATGATATACACATTAGCAAATGAATAAGAACAAATGTAAAAGAATTACCATTCACTACACCTTAAAAGGTAGTCCTTGAATTAAAAAGGTATTCTCTTGTAAATGCCCGTAATTCCTCCACTCAACCACATAAACATAAGGAGGAGAAAAAATTTCCACATGCTATAACTGTCATAACAAATAATTGTAATATAATTGTGTGTACTAAAAAACTCCATAAACATCATTTGCATATACTTTAACTCCTAACTTCTATTCTATATCAAACATATATTATTAATTTCACCCCAAAAAAAAAATCCCAAATCAAACATATATTATTAATATCACCCAAAAAAACCCCAAATCATATAATTATTAAATATCATTTACACTAATAAAAATACCTTACCATATCTAAAAATATGCTTATACTTTTATAATAAGAAACTTTACCATAATCTAAAAACATACTTTCATAACTAAAAAAACTTTATCATCATCGGAAGATACACTTTCATAATGAGAAACCTTACTATAATCTAAGAGCATACTTTGATATTAAAACCCTTTTATAGCACGCCCTCTTCGTCAGTGAGAATATGCTTTTCATCATTTAAAAGCATTACAGTTTTACAGCACAGCCCTCAAGGATAGAGGGCATAGAGAAGAGGAGAAATTCAACCAAAATCTACACTAATAGTTAGAGTGATAGTTAGAGTGTGGGTTGGTCAAAGTGACTCATCCCTAATTACATTCCAACTCATATTCATTGATAATATGTTTTGCATCATTTAAAAGCATTACATGAAACGCTTAGAAATATAAACATTTCAATAACTTGCTGCCATAGACAAACAAGTTTGCACTTTGCTTCAATATCTTTGGATTTTGGCAATGGATAGATTTTGGCATAAACATAGTTATTATATAGATGGTCCCTAGCACACCTTAAGGCAACGTTATGAATAGGTACATCGATGTAACTCAAGCATGCTAAGCAATTCCCATTTCCCTATCAGTAGAAAAGGTGGTGTTGCAGAAACCATTGGGCAAAAGAGTACGAAACCACCAAGGTAGATAATGTCCAATCATCGCATGCTTGATTTCAACGGGATCGGTGGTGTCTCCACTGTAAATACCAATAACGCTCCAAATCGCAATCATCGTGTTATGTTTCAAAACTGCCTCTGTTTTCTCACATGAAACAGATCTCCATGTAGCTTTACCAAACTTCTGGATCAAGGGCGTTGGCTGCCTCTTCAGTTGGATATTTATTATTGAATAACTTGCACAACAACTGCACAGTAATTTATTTTATTCTGTACATTGATGCCTGTACAAGTCGTCGTTTTGAATGAACGAATTTGATTATTTGCGAATATTATTGGGTTGTTTTAGGAACAAAAGTTTGGCCGGATGTCGCAATAGTTTGATTTAATTGAATATATTATTCAAATTTAGTTACAATTTCTCCTTTCTCACCTTAAAACTAGCCAAGATTCGGACTTTGGACGTGGAGCTTTACCAGCCAAAAATAGTCTCTGATATTTTGTCCAGATATGAAAACGCGCTGCCTCACATTCAGTGATAAAATATATTTTAACACTAAAATAGCTGTGGGGTCTAATTCTTAAACTTTATAGTGATTATGATTTTTTTTGTAAGTTTGGTAAGATTATATATTTTGAATTTAGTATGTGACTTTAGTTTCAACATCTAGTGAACAATAGTGATTTTTTTTTAATAATACGTTTTAAATATTTTTTTTCCAGAAAGAAAAAAGCATAACTGTATTATAATTGAGTCTGTAAAAACAGTTCCAGATGATACATATCATGTCAAATACATAGTCTATAAACCAGAAGAAATCCTCTAAGCAAATGCCACTAAAAAACTCTAAAAGAAAACATATACAAAGACATCTCTGGCACCAGTGGGAAGCATATACATAGATAGATACAACTATATATTAACCACCAAAACCATGAGAATAAAAAAGGAATCAACAAGGAAAAGCCATAAACAGATCATATGGACAGATAAAAAGAGGTCAGAAACCCGGAATACAGAAGTCCTGATTGATAAAAGACTCTCAGTCTGCCGAAACATCCAAAGACCAGGAACTTGAGCCAAGGTGGAGACCCTTCTTTGACAGACAATCCGCTACCTGGTTCGGGCCATGGTTCCAGGCCCTATAGATGAGTTGTATGGAGCTCCCCACCATGAGATCCCAAAAAAACATAATTCTATCCATCCAGCTGTATGGAGCTCCCCACCATGAGATCCCAAAAAAACATAATTCTATCCATCCAGCTAGCTAGATGTGGGCATCTGATGAGGCTTTTACCATTGAGTGATCTACCATGGATTTGGAGTCCCCCAAAATAGGGATGGAATGGATGTCAAAATAGATACAGAAAGTGAGAAGACCGGCAAGGGCCTTCGCCTCTGCCATGCTGTTTGTCCCATTTCCTGCATTCCAAGCCAGACTATAATGAAGCTGCTCATTCATGATTATGAATACCCCACAGCCACATGAATTTCGTTGGGCAGCGCCATCAAAGAAGGCCATCGAGGGCTGAAGAAAGGATCAGGCAGCCCATTAAACATATTTATTTTTTAAGGCAATAAAAAACGTTGTCAAGTCTGTCTGGAATAGTTAAAGTGATGATGGCATTGAAATGAAGTCTTACAGTAGTTCAAGTGGTAATGGCAGTGGAATGAAGTCTTACAGAACTGAAAATTTTGGGCTTTAAGTCTTGTACCATTCCTTATTATTAAATTTCAAAATATTCTGGAATTTATAATTAAACATATTTATTTTTTAAGGCAATAAAAAACGTTGTCAAGTCTGTCTGGAATAGTTAAAGTGATGATGGCATTGAAATGAAGTCTTACAGTAGTTCAAGTGGTAATGGCAGTGGAATGAAGTCTTACAGAACTGAAAATTTTGGGCTTTAAGTCTTGTACCATTCCTTATTATTAAATTTCAAAATATTCTGGAATTTATAATTAGCATAAATTCATCATAATTAGCATTTAGTAGAGTTTGATGTTTTTTTGCAAGAAGAAAAGATAAAAATTGGAATATGATCCTTCCTTATTATTAAATTTCAAAATATTATGGAATTTATAATTAACAATATTATGGAATTTATAATTAACATAAATTCATCATAATTAGTATTTAGTAGAGTTTGATGTTTTTTGCAAGAGGAAAAGATAAAAATTGGAATATGATTTTGATAAAATCTGATGGAAATATTGAAAATAGTGAATACTTCTATAGAGCTTCCTCATTTTGGATATCTGAAGAATTATTGATAATGTTAAATTAATCATTTAAAAATTATTTAAACATTCCACGATGGAATTTCTTAAAAAAAAATTCACTCAAATCCAACCAAAAATTATAATGATATCGAAATTATTAATAGTAATAAATTCATCGTAAAAAACTATTCAAACACTCACCATGGAATTTCTCGAAGAAATTTCCACTAAAATCCAGCCAGAAATGGTAATCAGGGCGAAATTGTGTCATAAGCGTGCTTAAAAATTGCCCAACATAAATTTTATGTTTAATTTGTTTTTTTCCCACAAAACAGAATTTCATCTTTAATTCATTAAAAATTAAATTTATCTTTTCATCTTTAATTCATTAAAAATTAAATTTATCTTTTCATTGTAATCCTACCGAATACTGCCACCGATATTGACCCACTGTGCAGCGGGCCAGATCTGGGTTGGATTTTGTGAACCAACTTGCAGCCATGAATAAGATTTTTTTCAACTGGCGGCATTTCTCTTGTATCACGGATCACGTCTACTGGTACTGGTACATCGCAATAAATAAATATTCAGTTTTCAGCGACGAAGCATTGACTGCGACAGGCATACGAAAAAGCCAAAACACAGAACATTCAGGACAAAATCGTAACACAGAATTATAATCATTGGTTCCTTGATGAAAAGATCGAACTGTTGATACGCAAATTCTTACAGCTAGTGCAGGGCAATGATTGAACAGTGTGCCTCTGAAACAATAGCGTTACATATGCACCAGGAAAACCATATTAACCCCTCAAACTATCCGGGCCTTTGAAATTACAAATACCAAGAAAATCCGCAGGTGGCGCGGATGCTTGGGGCGTCTGAGAAACGATGCCAACCCTACAATACAGGAATTTTACAGAAACTGACCATTAACGAAGCAAAATTGATGCAATCATCAAGCTCCTGGTTGTAAACATCTGATTACAACGATCTCAAATATTGGATATTACTCGATCCATATGCACAATTCAAACAATTATTTACAGCAGAATACCGGATGGATGAAAACCGTTATTTTTATAAAGTCGCAGGCCCTCGCATCTCGAGTAGGTAAGAACTTTTCAGATCCAAAGCCCAGGGGGCCGCCACAGAACGCCGCTTCCATAGATTGATCTCAGATGGCTGCCCATTGGTCGCTGCGGGCTTGGGCAGTGGCTCGCTTAACAGAGGAGCCGAATGAGAAATTAGCACTGGCTTAGGGTTTTCCAAATTCCAATCTTCATCTTCATTCCCAGGATTTTCCAAATTCCAATCTTCATCTTCATTCTGAGGGTTTTCCAAATTCCAATCTTCATCTTCATTCTGAGGGTTTTCCAACTTCCGATCTTCATTTTCATTCTTAGGGCTTTCCAACTTCTGATCTTCATCTTCATTCTTAGGGCTTTCCAACTTCTGATCTTCATCTTCATTCTTGGGGCTTTCCAGCTCCTGATCATCTGATGCAAATTTCCTTACATCGCCTTTATCTTCATCGCTGCTTTCTTCAGATTTGTTCGTTGGCGAACACTTAAAATCGTCCTGGACTGAATCTTGAAATATATTTGCCAGTGAAGCGCCCTTGTCACGCCTGCACGAAAATCGTTTCAGCTGGCCCAGGCTGGGAACCCCAGCCTCCGGGGCAAATTCAGAATCCGATACAGTCTGCTCGGGCTTCTTCTCGCGGGAAAAGGAGAAAAATTTCTTCAGCTGGAACGCCTTGATGCCACGTGGAGAAGAAAGCTCCGATTTAATGTCCTTAATCCGCAACACAGGCCGATCCCCGCTGCGATCCTTCGCTTTGACCTTTGCCTTGCACATTTGCTTCTTCAACTTCACTTGCCCAATGCAAGAAACCTTGGGAGACGTCGGCTCCTGGGATTCGAACCCGCTATCTCTCTTCTTCTCCCGGGCTTCTTTAGGGATTATAGATATCATTGGCCCGGAATAGCCCCGCCCAGAAAAACTGCGCCTGGCTCTGGCAGAATAATCGCCCGGCCTCTTGATATCTCTGCCAGGGCTAATTGGCGCGATGGGATATGCAGAAAGCAAAGCGGCCGCTTTTGGGAGGCAGGCCATTATCGCGTTTCTTGAAATTCTCCTCATGTTAGGAGATGGGGAACGACACTCTGAATCACTCCATTGCCCTTGCGACTGTTGGTCTTCCTGTTCTCTATCCAGATAACCAGGCTTCTTATTTCTCATGTTCTCTCTTTTCATTATTAAAGTCACTTGCCACAGTTCGCCCTCGTACCCCTTCTAAGCCCTCGCCCTGTTTCAGAAACCCTCGAATTGGAGAAACTGTTTTGGGATGTAGGGCGCACCTATTGTTTACAGAATCATACACAGAGTTTATGTACGATTTCGCTGCTCTCTCAATATCTCCTGCGAGTGGATCAGAAGTTATAGCATTCGAACTGTGGCGTGGATTAATGAATTTGTAAGACTGGGCTTAGTCAAGATTAGTACACGGACCCAACAATTTACTGGGCGCAAATATTACTCTGACGTTTTATCTCGCGATCTGGCACTTGCGTTTGCCCTAAATTCTTGCATGTTAAACCATGTGCTACTGAAATTTAAATTATTAAACAAGTGGCTTTTGAATCTACAAATCATTTTCAGATTATGGTTCTATTTCCAGAACCATCTTTGAACTGAATCTTATTCTAAATTTTTATATAAAATTTACTAAATTTATGTCAGCCTGACATGGCTGAATTTTTATGTTTATCAAATTGCAGGAGGCATGGTCAATGAATTTGTATTTCCCATGCCATACTCATGTCGCAATCACCAAAGAATGTGACCAGTCGATTAAAAAAAAAAATATCACAATCGCAATGGTTGACATGTTTGAATTTGTCAACTCCGGGATTTGTCCTTTCCTTGCGTGGACGAAGCATGTCCCACGTGATGTTCTCGGGAGTTTGATTTCGGACGGCTCGAAACCATTCGTGAATAGTGTTCTATCTTTGATTCTTTTATTTTTTATTTTCTTTCAAAAGATGCGTACTAACTTTGATTATTTCAAAGGAAGGGAAAAAACTTAACTGTTATTAAAATAATATTTATTTGTTTGGAATATCTTCTTGTGCAACGAAATCGATGGCTTAATACCTACATGATGATTCATGGTTAAAAAGATAAATTATTAATTTCAAAAAAATTATTAATTTTATATGAAGTTAATGTCCTATCTAGGGAAAATTATTAATAACAAAAAGCATTTCTTCAATAATATTAATATCAGATATAGACAGTAAGATAAGTTAGAAGATAGATGATATTTGTCAAAAATTTATAAATGGAATTTATAAAAAAAAATAGTGAGATATTTCAAAAAATAAAATAAGTTAGAGGAGAGATATTATAAAAAATAAAAAATAAATCAATAAAATAAAATTATAATAGTAAAAAATATTTTCAATATTTAAATTTAAAAGTATAGCAAGTTGTTTTTGGATATTTAAATGAGTAATCAATGAGATTTATGGAAAAAGAAAGATGTAATATAAGTTAAAAATGTATGTAAATTAGAAGAGGGATTATATTTAAGAAAAGTGATAATAAGTTGTTTTTTGATATTTAAATAAGTAATTAATGAAATTTATGGGAAAATAAAGGTGCACCATAAGTAGAAGCATAAGTAGAAGAATAAGAAGTGAGATTACATTTAAAAAAGGTTATGATAATGGTAAAATTATTTTCAAGATCTAAATATAAAGTAGTTAGAGAATTATAATAGGTTGTTTCCAAATATTTAAATGCGTAATTTATAAAAAAAAATATTTTGTGGAATGAAATTTAGGGTATTTTATCAAATTTTTACAAATATTTAATTAAATATTTTTAAAAATTTAATAGGGACATCATGAATAGTAAAAGATTATTAATATAAATCAAAAAAATTAAAATATTATGTATATGTTGATACTGGTATTAATATTGATTAATTTAAATTCAATAGAAATGAATGAATTGCTTACTAAATTATTTTACTAAGTAATAAATTTTAAATAGAAAAAACGGATATATACTATTATAATATATATATATAAAACAAACAGTAATAAATGAAGTTTATGGAAAAGTATTTTATACAGTGAAATCTAAGAAATTCTATAATCCTTTTACATAACTTGTTATAAATATTTCATTGCATATTTTTAAGATTTAATATGGATATATTAAATGATGAAACCTTATTTTATTTTTTTAAATCGAGAAAACTAAAGTTGTATTTATATATATTAAGTATGTTTCATGGTTGTGTTACGCCAAATTATTGGAAAACTAAAGTCTTATTAGAAAATGATACATATCCCTACTAAACCTAAATTAATTAAGTAATAAGTGGAGAATATGGAGACAAGATAATATAAAATAATAAGACGATAGTAAGATTGTAAAGATTAAATGTTTAATTATTTAGATGTTTTTCAATTTGTTTTGATAATGGAGATATGAATTCAACATTTTTCAATTACATCTAGTGTGGGTGGTTAAGAGGAAAAGTTGTTATCGTTACCATTACACTTTATATTATGTAGAGTTTCACCTTATGATTTTCATCATATTGGTGAAATTTGAAATTGGTATCTTTGGACCTTGTGGATGTGCTTGGGGATATACATCTTCATGGAGCATCTTCTCGTTGGAGGATTTGATGAAGGCATTGTCTACCTATGAGACATTTTGGAGTTTTTGGCTATAATTTGGGGAAATCTTCATTGGTGTTACTTAAAATGAGTTTTCCATTGTAGATATGAATTTAGCATGCACAGAAACCCTTGGGGAACTCAAAGTGTGGAGAGTTACCAATTCAACTTCTGATTTCAGTAAATCATTTGTAGATTCTAGGAAATTTTAACCAGATTTTTTTTTAGAAATCCATCCAAAAAGTCTAATAGATAACCTATGCTTTTGATGAAGATGTTTGCTGGATGATCATCTTTGATGGCCTTCTCATGGTTTCGAGTGCCAATTCAATTCTTTTTCTTTATAGATCACAGTCTTGATATATGGATACTTGCTACTTCTTGTATCATTTATCTTTGTGCATCATACCAATTATGTATGGTAATGTTATACTATCAATGTCACCATGAGGGGGTGCTCTGCAAGATCCCTTTTGTTTAGTGTTGTGGGAACATATTTGAGGTTTGATTCATCCGAACTTAAACAAGAACACAACAAATTACACTATATAACCATAAATACAGAGATGCGGTAGAAATAATACTTCATTTCATTAATATTGAATACTAAAATATGCTTTCGAATATAAAGGAAATAATACTAGCTCGGGTGTTGGTAGCTTATCTCTGAGAAGAGATGTGGCGGCTACATGCCTCTCAGGAGTGTCAGAATGAGGCTTGAAGTCCTATTTATTATGGAAAAACAATGGAAAACCCTAAACATCCAAAAACCTTACCTTAAGAGATGAAGTGCTCTTATGTCCCCTGCTCTTATCATATTGATTTGGCATAGTCATACATGTTTCCTTAGTGTGATCTTTCCTAGGTGGTATAATGTTTCCATATTAGACATCACCTAGGGGAGATGTTAAGTTGATGCCATAAGTACCCTTATTGATGTCTGTCCTTGAAGTTTGGTGCTGGGGTAGAGGGTGGTGGGTGGGATACTACATGTGTTCTCTTTATTGATCAAACATAATCTCAGGTTTTGATTTTTCAATTTGATGTAATATTCATTTGACATGTGTTATACCCTAGGTTCAACTATTGGAAAAGCTTATGTTTTGCTAATATCATTTTACCATGATAGGTTCTTCTAGGGAGAACAACATTATGTTGCATTGTATGACACCTTGATGGAATGCACCCTTTCATTAGCACACACGTTTAGGCAGATCACATTATTTTAATGTTAGTTTGTTTGAATGAGAGCACCCTTTCCCGAGTGTTTATGTTTCAAATGTGATCTAACAATTCATTTCTTTATTGGAGCCCCATCTTCATGTTCACGTGTGTGAGGAGGTTGGTATCCTTCTCTCAAGTTTACTTAAGAGAAGTGGGTTAAACATTTATTATTTATTATTATTGACTACTTCCTTAAACAAGTTGTAAGGAGTTGTAACCACCTTAGACATCATTTATTTATTTATTAATGTTGTTACATACTAAAAAAAGAATCCATGAGGAATCTTTCTGTTTTGGGAAGTTGTTGAAGACATTTAACTAGCCTTTATTCGAGAGTGCTTTATTAGGTGCTAAAAAATTTGCTCAAAATTAAAATTTGTCGGATTGGCATGTAACTTCAACAACCACGTAGTGCTCGCTATCCTGAATCCAACACAACTTGTTTCATGCGAAACAAACTCTGTATGCTCCCAAAAACATGTTCTGTTTCTTTTCTAAAACATGAGAATTTGGAAAAAAAATTGACAGCCCAGTTAGCAGTCTGTAGTCTGTACTACTAACGTGGCAGGATGACTGGGCTTGCTGACTGGGCATGGTTGACTGGGCTTCGTTGGACCAATCATGTCTCTCCACTAGTCTGAATATCATTAGCGCTGATTTGGGTGATTTTCATTGGTGGGTTGGTACCCAACCATAGGTTGCCACATGGCCCAACTAGAGGCTGCCATGTGGTAGCATGAGGCCACCAAAAACTTGTTAAGAGGCTGAATTGCACCTCACAATATTCGAACTTAGCATCTTGTTCGAACTAAAGTCCTCTCTTAAACATCACGCCACGATATTCCATGTTAAAAGGACTTGGGAATGTTTAATTTGAATATGTGTTGGGCGGGAGTTGGTAAAAGGGGCTAGGGCTAGCCCCAACCCTAGTCACAACTCCCAAGCAAACCAGGGGCAAGGGGTAGCGTTGACGCCCTTGACACTAACAAATATACCATGTGACTTGTCAATAATATCATGGGTGGAGGAAGTGGGGGCCCTACCGACGACGACAGACGGTTAGCCCTGGCACATGATCACATGGTCCCCTACGTGACCACGATTTTTATAAATAAGGCCTTAGATGGATTTTAAGCTCCCTGACAAATCTGCTAGGATGTTGGGCAATTTGGAGTTTGGTTAGCAGAATTGGAGGTGAAATTGTAGGTTAGGTTTTGGATTTTGGGGAATTTGTAGAGCGGATAGTGCAAGAGCTAGGGGAAGCTATAACTTCTTCAATTTTTGACAATTTTGGGAGCAAGAAGAGGCTAGACATGCATTTTCTTGGGAATTCTAAAGCCATTGAAGCATGTTTAAGAGCTGTTTGAGCATTTTAAATGTATGTAATAACATTTTTGAGCATAATTGAAGACGGACAAGCCATTGGAAGTTGGACCAAGGCTAGGTGAACTCCTTCATCATGTGTTGTTGTGATATTGTTTTGGTGATGTTCATGTCTATTATATGTTGTTTTTCAGTGTTTTTTTTATTTATTTTAGTTTGTTCATAAAACTTACATAAAAACACATCAAAAGCTCATGGTTAAACTTGCAATTTACTCCATGAAACTTCAAGCACTTTAACATATTCTGAAGAGGAATTTAGCACAACAAACACTAAATTTCCCATTAAGATCAAGTGTGGTATCAGAGCTCTTGGTTTTCTTTATGTAAGGAGGATTTAACTGTTTGCAAGTGAATGTGATACTTACAAGGTTGAAGCTCAAGAGAGGAGAAGGAAATCTCGTTGAAGGTCCTAAAGTTGGGACAAAGATAAGGAGAGCAAGATTGCCACAATCTCCACCACCAGTTCTACCTTGAATTGCAGTTGCAACTTCAGCAACCATGTCACATGAAGGAGAGTCTACAAATATGTGCGAGGAGGAGAAGGTTTTTAGGAAGGATTTCTTTGACATGACAAAGATGATGAAAGTCCTCTATAAAGAGAGGAATACAATACTGCAGGGTGAAATCTCTGTTGGATACCTATACCAATAGGTCTCATATTTCATGATTCGCAAATTCAAATGCCAAATATGCTCTACTTTGCTGATACAAAGATCCCATATTTCCAAAAGAAAGACAAGGTGTGTACATGCCTTCATGTTTAATAAATTTTGATGGATGGTCCAACAGTCTAATCTGGATTATGCCATGTTTCAATTTGCTGTTGTAGAATAGAGTAAGAAGTCTGTCCAAACTGTTTAATCTTGGCAAACCAATAGTTAGGCAGAGAAACTAAGGTCCCCAACTGCTTAATCTGGGGCCTTGGAAGCAATAAGGGTAGTGCTAAATAGGCAATCAAAAGAAAAAGCCAATGGAAAAGAAAAGGCACATAAGGGTCTGCAAGTCCAAGTGCACCCTCCAAGAAGAAACAAAAAATGCTAGGCAAGTAGATGGGTAGGTAGATGGGGTTGCAGAAGTGGTATTCCTTTCAAACTGAATTTTGCTGGTCAATATAAAGAAAACAACACAATGGAGCATGTCTAACTTCCTTTTTTTCCTTGTTTTACACTCATTACTAACATCCCTTCACCAGTTGTGTTTGTGAAAGAATTCAAGGTTTGATGTTGGTTCTGGTTTCCTTTAAGAGCCACATTTCTTGTGCAAAATTCTTTTCATTTTGATCTACTCCCTAAGCTAAGTTGTTTTCAAATAAACTTAGTGTTATCACTCCTCATTCACCTTCTCCCTCCATATTAACCCCTAACTTCTATTATCTAATT
>APFE031055399.1:25601-64181 GCA_000404065.3 Pinus taeda | reverse complement strand
ATTTTCTTTGTAGCCTAAACCTTTAAAGGTTAAGACTAAATGCTTCTTTTCTTCATCCAGATGATCAGCGTCAGAGATCCTAAGGGCCCTGATAGCAAGAGTGTTTAGAACACCAAGCTTCTGGGTTGGATGATGGTGGGAGTCAGCATGGAGGTAATTCTCAGTATGGGTAGACTTTTTGTAAACTCTGTGTCCAATGGAGCCATCATCTCTTCTCAAAATGAGGATGTCTAAAAATGGTATGCTCATGTTCTCTTCAAGCTCCATAGTGAATTTTATATCTGGGGAGATGGAGTTTAGGTGGATAAAGAACTTGTCAAGCTCCGCTTTACCATGAGTCCATTTTATGTTAGTATCATCAACAAATCGTTTCCACCACGCTGGTTTCAAGGGGTAAGAGTTAAGCGCCTTCTTTTCGAAATATTCCATAAATAAGTTTGCCACGATTGGTGAAAGGGGGGATCCCATTGCTACTCCAGTTGTTTGTTCATAAAATGCTCCTTGAAAGGTGAAAACTGTAGATCGCAAGCAAATTTCGGCCAGCCTTGCAGTTCCTGGATCAGTAACTTCTTTAATGACTTGAATGGCTTCTTCGAGGGGAATCTTGGTAAATAGGGATACGACGTCAAAGCTGACTAAGAGGTCATCCCGTTCTAACTTTTCATTCTCAATAAGTTTTACAAAGTCATGGGAGTCCTTGATGAAAGAATCAGTGTTTCCGACCAGGGGCTTGAGGATTCTTGCAACATATTTCGCGAGCTCGTATGTTGGAGACCCAATTGTATTAACAATTGGTCTGAGAGGGGCACCTTCTTTGTGGATCTTTGGAAGCCCATAAATCCTAGGTATGCATTCACTGGATGGCATTAATTTCTTTTTTATTTTGTCATCAAGGTTGGATTCCAGGATGGCCTTTTTCACCTCTTTCATAATTTTGGGGATCGGATTCCTGTTAAGCTTCTTATAACTCCCACAACTTAGGTGATCATTCATTTTGCATATATAATCTTCTTTATCGAGAATCACTGCTGCTCCTCCTTTATCCGCCTTGAGAACCACAATCTTTTCATTGTTGCGCAGGGACTTGAATGCTCTTTGTTCAGCCTTACTCAAATTACTCCTGGGAACCCTAGCCTTCCTCATAATAAGGGAGCATTCTTGCCTTAATTCTTCCTTGTCCTCCAGGGTAAGGTTGCTAATACCATTTTCAATATTGCAAATCAAATTTTCAACCGGTATATTTTTAGGGGCAACAGCAAATCCAAGGCCTTTCCTCAGAACACTAATGACCTCAGGTTCTAAACTTTGGGAAGATAAATTTACAACCTTCCTTTTTAATTTTGATACTGATGCCTTGATCAATTGAAGGTGCGCTCCATCCTCCGAGCCAGAGCTCATCTGATCGGCACAACCCATGCTTAAGACAACTGGATTAACGCATAATTCCAAAGGGCGAGATGGGGGAACGGAGCAAGAAACAATCTGATCTGCGCAATTATTCAAAGGTTGGGTTGGTGAACCGGAGAGGGCGCTTAACCGTTCTGCACAACTACCACTACCATCAACGCAAATTCGGACTGGTGAACCGGAATGGGGGCTTTCTGCGCAGATTTTCAAAGGGACTGAAGGGACAGCGCTTTGTTCTATTGAGATAACCGTGCCAATCAACCCACTGCTTCCAGCAACAGATCTGCTGACATTAAGAGCGTTATCCTGCGTGTCATTCATCGTCGGGACTGATCCAAGGACCGAGTGATATTACCATGGTAAAATCACTTTCACCATAGGAAATAATTTAGTAAACCATCTTTCCTAAATTATTTCTCATTAAAATTCAAAAACCCCATGAGAATAATTGAATAAATGGTTATTTATTTAATTTTATCTAGAAATAATTATTACTTAATTACTTTTGACTTAATCACCTTAGAATAATTAAATAAATCACTATTTATTTAGTATTCCTTATTTATTCCATATTTCCCTTATGAGATAATTATTAAACCACTATTTAATAATTATTTCCTTCTTAATTCTCACAAAGTGATTAATAAATCATTTTTATTTGTTAATTACTTCAACCACTTTCTAAATAAAGATATTTGACCATTTTGAATAACTTTTCCCTCTCCAAAAAATATAATAAAGTATTCACAACAACTAGTTTTTGAATTGGTCAATAATATGTAATTAGTTTCCAATTCCTAATTTAGCTCAATACTTTGTTATCAATAAGAGGGTTTTTCATTCATTCTTCACCTTGATCATTCTCATCATCGCCACTATCATCTCATCACATTTGAGTTCCCACTTGAGTTCAAGCTATTTTTTATTTTTGCCCATTGCTGGTTGAGAGAGAGAAATAGATCATTGAAGCAAAAGGACATCAAGAGGAACCATCTTGCGGAGGGGGATCTATAGACCCAAGTTTATAAGTTCTCCTCACCAAGTGTATCATTTCTATTAATAAAATTTTCTTATTCCTATGATCCATTGGGTTGCTACACTTTTATTTCTTGTTGTTATATGTTTCTATTTGCAAGATTTGTTGTGATGCAAGGTTTTTCTTATTTTTTTATTTCAAATCTGAAGCATGGACAACCATATTATGTTGTTAGGATCACTAGTCACTGGTGAATTAAGTGAAGCATTTTTGGTACACTTCTCCGAAATGTTTACACTAAGAAATGGTGACTCCACTGGTGTAGTAAATTTAGAACCTTGGTGACTGTTGTTTTAGCTATATTCAACGTTTTTCTAGTTATTTTTATCCCTCTCAATTTCTATTTTTAGATTTATTTTATTTTCTAGAAACAAATTTGCTTTTGTTGGGTTTTGCAACTTTCTGTACGTCACAAGTACTAGTCGAGCAGAAGACGACACAATTTGGTTCTGATATGTTGAATAATTTGAATGTTGGACAAAATTTTTAATGCTATGCAAGCTCCCTCATCAGCATTAAAAAATATATGTTTAGGATCGTCTCAAATTAACCAAAATGTGAGGAATTATGTGTCAAGTGTTGAGTGTCTTTTATGAGCAATTTATGAGGTTAATTAGCTATTTAAAACACATATACAGTAAGTAAATTGCAGATAAGTAAAACACAGAAACTCATAACACAAAGCTTATAAAGGATTTCACCCCTCCTGGGCTACATTTCCTTGGACCTGCTTCAATGGCTAGGCCCTCTTTGGATTAATGCTCAATTATTTGATTACATGCACCTACATTACTCCAATGGCTTTGCAACCTATCCCATTAGATTCATAAGACCCAAAAAACCCAAAAATGACTATCCAAGCTCTACAATTGGACTTCAGCTAATATTGGCTTAACCTCCTCTCCTGGTGACCCTGAGCTTCCTTAAACTTCAACATGGAAAAATCATGTACAGAAATGTCTTTCTACCTCTACAACCTATTACATTGTGTTCAGAGCATCCAAATCATCTAGGAATGACTCTTTTTGAGCCAAAATTGATCGAAATTTGTAAAATTTATGGTCTCTTCAGTTTTCCCTGAGAAAACTCCACCAAATCTAGAGTAACACCAATTAACCCCACCAAAATTGGAGCAGCGTCAAATTTATCGGGCCTGCTAAAACTGCTGCCAAATAAATCCAGAATTAATTAGGGGATAAGCATGTTTTGATTAGCGTTAATCCCACTTAGCGTGTTAATTCACGCAGTTAGCATTAACGTTGGCCTCCGGTTATGATGTAAGGTCATATGCAGAGGGGGTTGGCCCTCTCTTTCCCCAACCACCATGTATTATCTCTTGAAATAAAAGATGTGCCCCATGTTTGTTAAGTGACATGGTTGCGTCATAGTAGTAAGGCATGGGGCTTGTGTGGGCGAGGTCGCGGGTTCAACTCCACTGGCCTCCCAATTAACATTTTACTCGACCTTTCAGAGGGCACATGGCAGCCTCCATGCTTGACACATGTCAGCCTTTCATTGTTCCACCTCAAATGTCATTGACCAATAACATGCCGACACTTGTCACAATCTGATTGAGCCACCTGTCAAAATATTCTAGGAATATTCCTTTGAATATTCTTTTTTCTGACTAGGTTGTATGGATGCCTAGTCGGCATCTGAGTCCCTGTACCCAAAAATTTCCATGTTCGACAAAGCAAACAGAACTCTCTATCTTTCTCATACGTGCTCCATTTTGAGTGAAACAAGTTGCGTTCAGATCGTATCACTGAGACGAGCGTGATCGTTCATTTTTTAGCAATTCTAAGCACTTTCATTTTTGAGAAAAAAAATTCCCCTAATCCAGATTCCAATCAATCCTTCCCACTAATAGGATTTTGGACCCACAAAAGCTGGTTATCTGACGAGAGCTTAATACTCTTCTCCTTCCCAATTTTATCTATTGATTCTACTTGGAAAAATATCCATGACAACCACTTGGGTTCACTGACATGCCTTGCCTTGCAAATGGCTTGGTACTTCAACCAATGTTCTCCTTTTGCTACTGACCCAATCCAACACTTGTTGGTTGCTTGTCGATTAAACGGCATGTTGTACCAAAGTGATCTCTCGGTGCTTGGAAAGTTGACTGATGGCATTCCCACTGAGAATCATGTTCCTCCTTTGCTACACATGCATTCGATGCAAGCTTCTCCTTGGAAACCACTTTTCCAAGTTGAGCTATTCTGAGTGAACTACAGCAATGAGTTCCAACACCAGTAATAACAAGAAAATAAATTACCATTCTTTTACCTCCACGGTTCCAAATTCCACATCTGGAAGAATGCATTCCCCATCTCTTTTGCTTCTTGGCGTCAACACATCAAATGGTCTAAAATGGCTGCAATTGTTTTGGCATTTTTGTCCAATTTCACTTCTTGATTCCATCATCCTCCAGTATTAACATGTTGCTCATGTCATGATTTGGGAATGAAGGCTAATCATGATCCTCTTGCTCAAGCGTGGACCTTCCAAAAAGACCATTAACCTTGAAAAACACTTATGCAAGAATATAACTTGACGACCTCTTCCTTTTGCTTCTTCAAAGCAACAAATCTCACATCATGTGAACATTTCCATGTACTCTTACATCTTGTTGTATAAACCATCGACTAAACACAAGTCGACAAAACATGCTTCTTCAAACAACTGACTTTCAAGTCAAGCAAAAGCATGTACAATAACTTGACAATTTACAACAAGAATTCCACATTCTCATGAAACAATTTGTCACATCTCTCTTTCATCTTTGGAGGCAAAATCAACTCTTCCAAGTCGATATAACATACATGTAACAATCAATCGAAAACACAAGACGACACTCATGCATGTGTAAATGATCAACATTCTCAAGTTGACAACATACATGTTAACAAAGCAATCAACCAACACAAGTCAATCACGCATGCATGTTCAAGCACAATGAAACTATTAAAAATTCCACTATTCATACACACAAACTCTCTACATGTATAATGATTCTCAACTCTCTCACAAGTACGAGAATCCCATTGGTATGTACGAGTACTTAAAGAGCTAAAATGACCAAATTTTCAGCAATAAAGTGAGTCAACATACTCCACTTTCAAACACCTTCCCGGCGTAAACATGCAAGTTCAAGAATGCAACATGCATGCAAATTTGTAGTTGCAAATTTCGATCTTTGTTGCATCTAAGTGAGTCAACATAACTCTACTTTTCCAACATCTTGCTTCATGCAATATGTAGCATACTTTCAGGAGAAAAGAAATGCATCCAAATAACAAGGAAATGCATCAATAAGGCAAGATTTGCATCAATTATCAAAAGAAATGCAAGGCCCTAATTGGTTAAGAAATCTAACCATCTCTTTCCAAACCATTTGAATGGTGCTTCTTTCAGTTGCACTTCATCATGTGTATCATCCTCACCCACATCAGTTATGGAATCCTCTTTTCCATTCTTGCCAAAATCTCTCTCCACCTTCTTCAAATGTCATGGATTACTTGTTGGATGAAAAGTCCAGCAGTTGTCTACAAGATGACCCTACTTATGGCAATGAGGGAAAAATAATTGCATCTTATTTTCAACATGGTTTCCATTATCCAATGGACCTTTGGCTTGTTGTCTCTTTTGCTTTGAAAGCTTCCTGTGTATGGCTATCCTCTTCCAACACCTCAAAACAGTATGGTTATTCAAACTGCAAAAGGAACATGTAAATTTTCTCCAAATCTGATGAGAAGATTTACCATGTTTATCATAATCAAAAGAAACTTGATTAAAGGTAGATTTAAACCTTGCACATTCACCTTTGTCGCCTTCTTGAAGAGGTGACTTTGATGAGGTAGTGGCTCTCTTGGGAATACCAACAATGGTTTCAATGACCTTAGATCTTTCAACATCCTCTTGTTTCCATTTCCACTAGTTGCATGCTTATGAGCATCTTCTTGCAAAGTGGGTATAAAACTTTTTCATTCCTCGTGAACACAAACTTCACAAGCTTGAGATAATAAACATGTAATTAAAGTCCTTCTTGGAACACCTTCATGTTCCTCCTTAGCTTTGGATCATTATCCATCATGTTGTCCATAACCAAGACTCAAATACCTAGGCCTTTGCTCAACAACAATTGGCTCAACTATGCCTTGTGCATGTTTTCCTAACCCTTTACCTTCAGAACCCATCTTCATCAATAACTTGGACTCTATTCCTCTAGTGTGTCTTTCAAAAGCACCAAAATATTCATTTTGAGAGGAAATTGAAGATAAACTTGAATTGCATACCTCATGTTCATCCACATACTTGGCTAGGGTTTCCTTGGCATCATGGAGTTGAATCTCCATCTCATGTATATTTTCAAGAAGCTCTTGCTTCTTCTCCTTCATGGCCATCAAATCCTCTTAAAGTATAGCGTTCTCCTTCCTATCTTCATTCATCTCTTATACCATATCTCTCATGATGATAAGCTCTTGGAACATATCTAAATCAAAGAGTCTTGCTAAGGAAGATGGATTAGAAACATCACTTGTTGAAGCTACCATCACACTTGTAATGCATCAAAAAGCTTCACAAAGCTTTAAAAATTTTATCAACAAAGAAGCATCTTAGACCATCTCCCTTCCCTTCTTCAGCTTACACACATAAACTTGCGCACAGTTAAATTCTCCTTGCACAAATACAAAACCAATAGCTAATTTTCTAGCTAACCTTGGCAAACCATCTCAGGGTTAAAATGAGCTAACAGTGCTCTGATACCAACTTGATCTTAATGTTGGGTGAAATTGTTAATGCTATGCAATCTCCCTCATCATTACTAAAAAAAATGTGCTTAGGATCATCTCAAATTAACCAAAATGTGAGGAATTTTATGTCAAGTGTTAAGTGTCTTTTATGAGCAATTTATGAGGTTAATTAGTTGTTTAAAACACATATATGGTAAGTAAATTGCAGAGAAGTAAAACACAACAACTCATAACACAAAGTTGATAAAGGAGTTTGCTCCTCTTGGGCTACATCTCCTTGGACCTGCTTCAATAGCTAGGCCCTCTTTGGATTAATGGTCAATAATCTAATTACATACACCTACAGTGCTCCAATGGCTTTGGAACCTGCTCCATTGCACCAAGAAACCCAAACCCCAAAAATGACTATCCAAGCTCTGTAATTGGACTTCAGTTGATCTAGGCTTGACCTCCTTTCCTGGTGGTCCTAGGCTTTCTTAAAATTCATCGTAGAAAAATCATGTATAGAAGTGTCTTTCTGCCCCTGCTACCTATTCCATTGTGTTCAAAGCATCCAAATCATATAGGAATGACTCTTTTTGAGAAAAAATTGGTTGAAATTTGCAAAATTTATGGTCTCTTCAGTTTTCCCTAGGAAAACTCCACCAAATCTGGAGAAACTCTAGTTAACCCAGCCAAAATTGGAGCAGCGCCAAATTTATCGGGCCTGCTAAAACCACCGCCAACTAAATCTGCAATTAATTAGGAGATAAGCATGGTTTTATTAGCATTAATACCACTTAGCGCATTAATTCATGACGTTAGTGTTAACGATGGCCTCCAGTTATCGTGTAAGGTCATATGCGAAGGGGGTTGGCCCTCTCTTTCCCCAACCGCCACGTATTATCTCTTGAATACAAGATGCGCCCCATGTTTGTTAAGTGACATGGTTGCAGCATAGCGGTAAGGCCTGGGGCTTGTGTGGGCGGGGTTGCAGGTTCAATTCCGTGGACCTCCCAAATAACATTTTACCCGACCTTTGAGAGGGCATGTCACGGCCTCCGAGCTTGCCAAGTGTTAGTTTCTCATTGTTCCACCTCAAATTCTGTTGACCAATAACATGCCGACACTTGACACAATCCGATTGAGCCACTTGTCAGAATATTCCTTGGAATATATTTTTTTCTAACTAGGTTGTACGGATGCCTAGTCAGCATCCCAGTCAGCCATACACCCAAAATTTTGCTTGTTTGATAAAGCAAACAGAAGTCTCTATCTTTCTCATACGAGCTCTGTTTTGAGTGAAATGAGTTGCGTTGGGATTGTATTGTTGAGACAGACACGGTCATTCCGTTTTTGAGTGATTCTGAGCACTTTTATTTTGAGCAAATTTTTGCCCCTAATCCAGATTCCAATCACCAAACAAGAGAAGCAGGACAACATGAAACTTTTGGCCCATTAACTGCTCCCAACACACTTTTCTACCCAAAATCTATGACCAATGCAATTTTCAGGATGGTTTTTGCACTATAATTTTTTCATAAAAAGAAATAATAATAATAAATTTAAAATTTAAAAAGATAAAAATTAATTAATTAATTTTTTTTTTTTAAATCATATTTTTTCCAGTTTTCTAAGATTGATGTTGTGTGCTTGGAAGGATTTATGTTCTTTCTTGAGTCACCCCAATGCCTTGATCCACTTAGTAGTTTCTCATTGAGGAAGGAAAAATCCCCCTAGTGTTTAGAGTACTCCTCCACCATTTAGGAAGAGAATTGTTGAGTTGAGGAGTCTAGTGTGCAGTAGTTTCAGCCACCGTTTTCATCCCTTTTGGCAGATTATTACAACCCCTTTAGACATCTTTTTACACCGGTTTATTCCCTTTAGAATATAGTATGGGCTTGCCTCTATAGGATCCCCTTGTGCATCCTTGTTTTTTGCAGCCTATTGCCTGTCGTTTTCCAACATTTTCACCCTTATTATTTGGTAGTTTTCTATACCATTTTCAGCAAATTGTTGCCTTTATATCCCAAACCCTTAGACATTAGACATTTTGGCCATTTTGTGTGTACTTGAGTTTCTTGTTTTACCTTTTTTAGTTTGTTGCTTGATTTCCTTCTTGGGTGGGGGGTTGTGTCCTTCAATTTGTTGTTTATTTACTATTCATTTTCAGTATTATTTACAATTTATGCACTTTATTTTTAGTAGCATTGGCGTCATCAAAACATGTTCAATTAACTCATCCACTTGACACATTTGTCACACGCACACACCCTACGAGAACATGAGCTTATTCAACACCGCCAAGTTGTTGGGTCCCTATAATACTAGTGATTACCCCATTACTATTGTAGTTATACCCCTTATTAATATTGTTGTGCCCCTATTGCCCCCATATTGTTATTATTGTGCCCCATAGAATCCCTCTATTGTTATTTTTGTGGCTTTATATTATTATTGTTAGGTCGGCTAGATTTATATTGTGACTCCTTAGACTCTATATATAGAAAGGAGGTTTGTCATTTGAATCATCCAAGAATTGTTCATTTATGTAATGTAAAGGAGGTTGCCCCCTCGAAGAGGCTAAATTCTAAGGCGTTGATCTATCTTTTCTATCTTTTCTTGAGCTGGTTTCATAACACAAGCCAAGACTTGAAACACTACACCTTAATAATTTGACTCACATAGATTAAGTCCACTTGGGCACTAGGGCCAAAATAATCTTTGTAGTTAGGTCTAGGATGAGTGGGATAACCTTCACCATCCCACAGTATAAAGTCTGAGTGTTTAAGAAACTTGATTCAGAGGGGATTAGGCTATATCATGGTGCGAGTAGTTCTCCTCAGGGCTACCCAACCTATGGTAGGGAATTTTGTATCGTGGTTGATCACCAAGAAGCTCAAGAATCTATAGGTTTTAACACCATATAGAAATTACCTGCATACTCTATGAATAGAAAATAAACAATGTGAGAGCATAACATATAAAAACACATATACACAGAGATTTTTCCCTGGATACCAAAACCGGGACTACCAGCTTGAGTTTTCATTATATTCCTTTCAATGTTACAATACATATTTATACATGTCGAAGCATCCATTACCATGGACCAAAAACCATTGCGCCCAAAACCATGTGCGAAAACCATGCACAAAACCATAGGTAGGTCCGCCCACCTAATATAGGGTCAAAAAAAAAATCCACGGGCGCTACCCCAGACCCCATAGAGGGGGGCTACCCGACCCCCTCAAACCCCCTGTGACCCCCCCACTGCGCAATCAACACTACGAACGGGGGGCTCCACCCCCCTCTAACCCCCCGATTAACTAGGGGAGCTAGTCATGGAAAGAATATAACACAACCCAACATAATCAACCACCCTTGTGGGATGAAGGTAACCTTAGTGGCCAATCTTAGAAAAGAACCCTATAGGACTAGATGTGGGCAAGCAGTTGGTCCTCTGCCCCACCTTTCTCTAGACAACTTTTCTTGTGGGGATCAAATTCCATCAAGTAATAAGTCTCTTGGAAGGCCACTTGAAACAGTAGAACTAGGGCTTATTTGAGGATTTAGATCACCTTGAGGATAGAGGTCATTTTTTCTTTGATAGGTTGTTTTTTCTCGAATTAGCGTAGCATATCATTATAGTTAGTTTACATTTGGCACCACTATACTAGGTGTTTTATTATTGTTTGTTACTCTTTTCTCCTATTATCACCCTTTCGTCTATGAGTAATCTTTTTCTTGACACTATTGTGCCCCCTATGCATTTGTTGTGAAGACTTTGTGGCCATTTCCCCCAGTTTCCTTTAGGACATCTTACTCCCTCTCGTCAAGTTCGAACTCATCCTCACAGTCTTCCATTAAATCTCCATATTGACTCTAGTTCTTCTGATTATGCCAGTTCTTCCTTTGATTTTTCATTTTCCCATCCCCGCACCGCCACCATTTCAGGCACCAATGTGGGTGGTGGTAACCAAGGTATTAACCAAGGTAAACCCGCTAATGAAACCTCTACCAGTGTGGCCACTAATCCTCCCTAGCTTCCTTATATGGCTGGTTTGATCCTCCCTGATTTCAACCAGCTCACAATGATCCTCTTCTCCATAACCCAAATTGGCCTCCTATGCCTACCAAGCTTCCTTTCGACATTCCCAAGTTTGAAGATAATCCTAGAGAAGACCCCAAAAATCATGTTCACTATTTTCACATGTGGTGTTCATCAAATTCCATTACCGAAGACTCCATTTGTCTTCGTCTCTTCCAACGCACCCTAACTGGAGTTGTTGCCAAATGGTATGTGGACCAATCGCATGCCTCCCATTCCACCTTTGCGACTCTCGCAAAATATTTTCTTTCCTATTTCCAAATACCTCTCTGATACAATACAAATGTCAAACTCTTGACCTATTTTTGTCAAAATTCTGCCGCCCACTTTTTTAACCATGTTCAAGAATGGCATAAAATGAGGAGCATGTGTAGAGCACATGAGTTTGAAGAATGTGTATATATGTATTGGTTTCTAAGAACTCTTTTGGTCCCCATAGGTAAATATGTAACCTCTCACTTCCCTCAGATTGAGGAAGAATCTCTCCAGAAAGCCTTAAAATATGATCTGATATATGCTTAGTCAGGTTATGTTTATATTTTCCTCTTCGATCTGCCTCGGCCCAGTGTTGCTAATGCATCAGGGGCATCTCATGCCACTGACGGTATCCTTGTATCTCTTTCCCACCCTCAACCATCACCATATCTTCAACCTCCCATGAGTTATGGCCAATGCCAAGGGGCGACAAGTTCCACTTACACCTATCCCCCTCTTGATCCTTCATGTGTCAACTCTTACCAAGGTACAAGCATGTCATATGCATATCCCCTTTTACATCAGTCGATGCTAGGGTCAATTGTTTCTCAACCTGGTTATCCAAATGTTATTGCAAATCCTTATTATCCTAATGCACCATCCAACACTCTAGCCCCATGGACACCAATGCCTCAACCTCCCATGCCTTCTCTTCCTCTTCCACAACAAAATCCACATCCATAAAACCAATTGTATGCTCCACAGAGTACTACCAATCCCCTTAACCCCAAGAGAAGGAATAAAGGTAAAGGTAACCAGAATCAGTAACCTCAAGGTAACTAGGGAAATCAAGGTCGACAAGTTAATGCCCTTAAGGGTGATCAACCTAATCCCGCAACCCAAAAACAAGGCAGAAAACCCAACAGAACAAGGCTCTTAGAACCAATAAACATTTTTCCTGTTGTGGAGTTTTTTTCCATTATACTCATGAATTTCCCCTTTTACCTTAGATGTGTCAAGCATGGGAATCTCAAGCAGTTGTTTCTAGAGGACCTCAACCCATTGCTCCAGCTCCTCCCCTTCTAGCTTCATCACAACCGGAAATGCTTACTAATCCATTTCCTCATCAAGTATATGTGGTTTCCCAACCCACATAGAATAATGCAACCAATCAACCTTCATAATTTGGCCAGAACAATTACCAAATCCTCGTGACGAATTTCAAAGAAGTCAGTATCGAACAAGTCAACCTCTAGACTCAGTTGCGCCAATATGACAAACCTCCTACGAAGTCAGCAACTAATTCACTACCCAAAATATCTAGTGAGACCCTATCATCATCAAATGGTACCTTATAGATCCCTCAACCTAAGGTCAATATCCACTCCAAGATCCCTAAAGGTCTGGTACGTCAAAATGTTGCTTCTTCTAAAGCCTCTCATACCTACAACATAGTATATGACTTGGAGCACTCCCCTGCTTCCATGTCGACGCTAGAATTCCTCCAGATGTTCCCATCCCAATTGGAATCTCTACTATCTTCTTTGGGCATTGTGGATCTCTGTGAAGATCATATGATTATCTTTGATGGTGATAAAGAAGATAATTCCCCCCTTCCTTCATCTGTTTCTTTTCAAATACCACTCTCCATAAAAAATGCCACTATACAACAACATATCATAGACAAAGGCACCTACACCTATGTGATGGCCTCTATTATTTGGAAGCAACTTGGTTCCCCTGACTTGTCACCGTTCACTATCACTCTTCGTGCTTGGGATGATCATCCCTCGCAGCCCCTCGATTTATATAGCAACTTCCCCATGATTGTTGCTAGGAAGATGGTCTTAACTGGCATTGAAGGCATTGATACCCCTTTAGATTATAACATTTTGTTGGCTTGAACTTACATCTATTCCATGTCTATTGTCACATCTGTTGTCTGTAGCAAGATTTTCTTTCCTCATAATGGAAATATCATCACTATCGATCAGATTACTTAATATGACCCCTCAGTCTCATACCTCTCCTCGGACCAAAATTTCATCAATCACGGGAAATCAAACCACCCCTTCCCTAACTGATGTTTCCCCTAGGGTCTATAAAGATTCCACACTTCTTGGGGCCTACTTTGGCCCACAGCCTACTACTTATGAGCCTAACTCTTCAAGTGTTTTCATGCTTCAAGCATCATGGGCTACAACCAAGCGGTCTGGTAAGTTTTCTCAGCAACCAGCACCTTTGTAACTTCTTGCTCGAGACTCAACTTATCCTTCAGGAATAATTCCTTTAGGTCAGTTTCCTCCTGCTAGTATACCTCTCGGTCCTTTCCAACCAGGAACTATTCCCCCAGGTCCTTCCCACCTAGGAGCATTTCCTTCAAGCCATTACCCCTTTGGTCATATATCTTTCTTATTCCTACCACCAAGTATATTTTCTACCCCTGTTATGGCTACGTTGAGTCTTCCTAACATCATCTTAGGGATCCCAGTCTGGTACATTAATCCTCCTACAAACACTCCTCCTGGTCAACTCAAACCTTATATAACTTTTGAAAATCATACCACAAGAATTAGCTCCAAATTGTTGAAGAAAATGGATTATGAAGGAAAAGACTTGGGCATTAATGACTAAGGCATTGTCAACCCCATCAAAGTAGAGGAATTACCCCGTCAGGCAGGACTTGGGTACGTCAGAAAGGAAGTTAGGGAATGTGCCATGACAGCAAGCGAACCACCAAAAATAGATGATGATAAGCCATCAACAGTTCTTTCCAAATTGACAGTGGAGGTAAAAGATGTCGATTTCCCTTCAGTTTCATCTTCACATAGTATGATTTCTGTTGGAAGTGTGGAAATCCCAATTATAGGGACAAACATGAGGCTCCTTACCAGGATGAGTTACAAGGAGGAAAAAGAACTTGATGTTAATAACCAAGGCATAACTCAACTATTGGAGGTTGTGCAGAGACCTCGATTTGTAGGCTTGAGATACCCCGAAGGAGAATGCTCGAAGGTGTCAAATTCTTCCGAGACATCGTCAAAATCGTCAAGGAAAGAGAATGATGGGAACACATCTCCATCATCCCATGGTAGTGTCCATTACAGGGAAAGAGCTGAGGCAAGCTCTCATTGCCATAATGACACCAGAGACAGCAAGGAAAGGTATAACCAGTCTCGATATTCAAATGTTCATTTCGATTATAATCATGTTGTTAAAGATGAACGTAAATCAAGGTATCGAAAAACATGTACCTTTTTTGGATTGCTTAACCATACATTTGCTAAGTGTTGGAAAAGAATAGCAGCACACCAAAGGATGAGGCATGAAAGGCCTTCTCCACCACAGAAGAGGAAGGTAAAGCAGATCTGGAGGAAGAAGACTTATTGCAGTCACTGTGATAGAGATGGCCATCAAAGTGCCACGTGTTGGAGGCTCCATCCAGAGAAGTGTCTTAAAGACAAATCATTGGTGCATGCACCAGGTGAAACAGTCGTTCAACGAGCAAAACCACCACAGGGGATGACCCATTCACATCGATGAGTGAAAAATGGTTTCTAGATATGTTGGCTTGTCATGGTCTTGCTTTTGTAAATCATTTCTTGCATTTTAAAATGTAAAAGTGATGATGTGTTTTCCATCACTTGTTAAGCAACAATGATGTCTAGTCTTATTTTGAGTTGCATGATAAACTGTGAAAGTGATGTCGTGTTTCCATCACTTGTGAAAGAAACAACAGTGTTTGGCCTTATTTTTGTAAATCATGTGTTGCAGTGATGATGTGTTTTCCATCACTTGTTGAAGCAATAATGATATGTTGGCCTTGTTTTCATCGTTGGGGTATTGATTCCATTTTGATGTAAACTTGACCACTGAGTATGTGTTATAAACTCGTGGCAAGTATGGGATGCTTGGGTCATTAGTTGTTCATGTGAATTAAGCATGTAATTTGCAAAATTGTACTACAGGTTTGCAGAGGTTGCATGTGTCGACTCATTGCTTGTGGCTCCAAAGGACAGAGGTGAAGGAGAAGGAAGGGTGACTTATCATATACTTGTGAGTGTAGACAAGGTACAGAGAAGTGGCAGATTATTTTCATGCTTTTGGAGGACTAAAAGCTCCTCAGTGGGGAGGATTGATCCAGGTGGCTCCAGGCACATGCAGAGTCAAAGAGGACTTAGAAAGTGTCAAAATTCAAAGTGGTCAGATTTCTCTCAAACCAACACTAGATTGAAGTTCTCGTCGCCCTAATTCCAACGGTGTGAACAGCACTCAAATCCGAGCTCGTATGAGGGAGAAAGAGCCAATTAAAGTTTTGGTCAAAGTGTCATGTTGGTCAAGTTTAATGGTCCTACAAATTGACCGAGACCCAACGCATGGAATCCGGCTACCAGGTGGGAGAAATTATTGCCTCTTTAAAACGCCCAATGACCCTTAAATTCGGCAAATTTGAAAATATTCATTATTCTTATAAAAAAAGATCAAAAAAAATATGTAATTTGGTGGCAAGTCATGACCCACGCCACCTCCATTGGACCCAACAACATATCTTTAACAAAATTGTTATTAAAAAATGACCAATAGGTCATGACCCTCGCCGGCCCCCAACTGCATATTACATTATATCTAATTATATTGGGGTGGATGGACCACCTCTGGTGGGCGAGCCACCTCCGGTGGACCCAGCCCACACCCCCCCCATTTGTTACCACATGTTAACTTTAAAACAAGGGCGGTGGGGCTTGAACCCACCCGACTGGTGTGGCCAACCCGCCTCCCAGGTGTCCTCGCACACAATGATTACAACAATTTTCCACCGTATACAACCAAAACGCGCCATAAATGAAAACGGTTCTGCATACCCAAAAACAAACGTGCACCAAAACAAAATTAAAACAAACCCTTTGACTTATTCCCCACCTAAAACTAAAGAGGAGAAGGATGAAGCTCTGGATGAACCATCCCCACAAGAGGAAAGTCTAAATCCAATGGAACCTAATACACAAGGGGGATCTCCACAAGACCAATCAGATGCCAAGAACCACAGGGTGCAGGCCAACTTGACCTCTGACGAGGGGGACATCAATGGGAATAAGCGCTTCCACACATCAGATAACTCAGACTCTGACAAAGACAACGCCAAAATGGAGGCAGGACACCATCTTGCTCTTGTCTCTTTAGCACCATCCCAAAGGGAATGGCGCAGGGTAGAGAAAAAGAAGGGCGGAAAGCTTGGCTTCCCCCATCATGTATTTTTATCTTGTTTTCTTTCTGCTTATCTCTTGCCTATCAATTGGTCATTGACCAGATGATGCAGTTTCTAGCCAGTACAACATGTAATTTTTAAATAATGAATCCATACAAGTGAGGATAGTTTTAGATGGAGGAGGAATGACCTGTTGTAGAGTTTTGTGAACCCAACATTTCGGACTACCAAGTGAGTCCATCATCATGGGAAGATGCATCAAGAGGGTATCTATTGACGCGTCTTCCCCTGATGATGGACTCACTTGTAGTGCCGAAACGTTGGGTTCACAAAACTCTACAACATGTACATCCTCCTTCGTCTAAAACATGTAATTTGTTATTTATTAAATCAAAATTACGCATTGTTTTCTCTGAAAAAAAAAAAAAAAATAAATTAAAATTTAAAATAAAAATAAATAAATAAATTATAATAATATATAATTAAAAAAATAAAAAAAAATAAAAATAAAAATAAAAATAAAAAATAAATAGGATAAAATTAAAATAAAATTAAAAATTAAAATTAAATATAAATTAAAATTAAAAAAAAAAAAAATTAAATAAATTAAATTAAATAAAATTAAAAATTAAAACAAACCACGCTTATTAAAAGAATTGTTGCATGTATTTTTGGCAGAGGTGGTATTTAATCCCCTGACCGCCCTACCTTGATGCCTTCGCCTTAACCAACAAGCCATAATGGCCTGTTGGGTAAATTCACCCACAAAATGATATATAAACCTTTGTTTCCAACTGCACGGGGAAGAACGGCAGAATGAAGAGAGAGCCAATGGAACAGAGAACGAAAACGAAGTTCCATGTAGTAGAACCATGCCCGGGTGAAACCCTGACGCAGTTCCAAGAGGTGGAACCTTGACACGCATTTCGAGACAAAATATTCCCTGATGCATAGAGGAATCTAAAGGATTCCCTAGGAGGTAAAAATTCATTTTATCATAATGTAACCAAGTTTACAATCAATTTTCTCAGATTTTCGTAGGGAATGCTATGGCGAGGTCAGATTCGCCTTTTGAGCAATAGATTTGTATATTCCCAGCGGATAAGAATCTTTGAGAATCTTCCAGATTCCTTGGAAGCTAAAATTCGCCACAGTCAAAATGCAGCCAACTTCATACTCATTTTTCTCAGAATTTCACAAGGATCTCGATGCGCAAATAGAATTTTGATCTGAATAGCAGATCTTCAGATGACACGAAGGAGGGTATCTTTGAGGAATCTAGGGGAATCTAAAAGATTCCTGTAGCCCCAGATCTCCACTTTGTCAGAATTCAGAAATTTGACAGTCGATTTTACACTATTCGACACCACAAATCTGATGGTGTAATCATATTTTCCATTTGATCATTCCATTTTTCGGCCACTTTTCAGAGTGGAGTGTAGGTGTCAACATTCAATGTGCGAGCAATCATTTCCATGAGATTGGACACCACGAGATTGATGGTGCAGCCAGATCCATCAGTTTATCATCCTCTTCTTTAGATAACTACTTGATGTGAGGTATATGTAGTGTGATCATATACTTCTTTGTCTCTTTTCTTGAGATGCATTGTGTTGTATAGATCCATGTTTGATGTTTGATGTGGGATCTTGTTTTTTATGTGAGATGTACTTATTGTCATGTTTTGATTGAGATCCCTTTGTCGTCATGTTGACAGGATACTCATGTGTCGCCATGTATGTTTGAATTGAGATTCCTTTGATGCCATGTTGGCGGAATGCTCGTCATTAACATGTGTGAAATTATGTCATGCTGATAAGAGTCCTTTTGTGAATGAGATTTCCTGCAGCGGAACATCTCTTGGAGCCACTCCTGTGTGAGGGCATATTCCTTGTATGATAGAGAAAACACATGCATGTACATCATCACTCTTTCTAGCACTTAAAGAAGCGGCCTACACCATCTTGACACCGAAGCCCAGATACGTAGTCCCTCTAGGACAAACTCCGTTATCAAAGTCTCTTGTTTTATGTTGTTGATTCTTGTCATGTTCCTTCTTCTTTACAGCATGCAGATATGTTCCTTTATGCTATTTTAAATGCAAGTCTAATTACATCATGAAAGCAAAAGATCTTGGTTAAATCCAGGAGTTGAGTCAACTCAGATCAACGTCGCATAAGACTTTAGAGGGAGCAGCATGTCATCAGATTTTGTGGGTCAGAGGTCGAGGAACTTGATAGATAAAGTGAAAAAGTAGCTTGACTTTCGCACGGGCGAATAGAGAGAAGTGTGTCACTTGCGCACCTGTCAAGAAAGCCAAGTGTGTCAGTTTCGCACCCCATCAAAAAAGAAAGTGACAAAATGTCAAAAAGTTACTAAACTGTGAAATATTTAAGGTTGACACACCACGTGAGTTGAAATAATGCCAAAATTGTGGATAGAACCTCTGTACAGTGGTGCGCAAAAGACGAAGCCACCAAAATTTCAAAAAGGAGAGCAATTTTTTAAAAGTATGAGTTTGTTTTTGAAAGCAAGTCAAAGCAGATTTTTTTTCATGGCTCGTGCCTCTATGCAGTGAAGAGAACACTCCATGTTCTCCATGGTCCTGCATAGATTCAAATATCAGTTGTGAGCATTGCAAATATTTTTTTAAGAATGGTACAAAAAATCCAACACGTCAAGAAAAAATTGTAAGTTTGAAAGTGACTTCCACCACAAAGAATCTTTTCTCCACGTTTCTTTCCATTCTCTGTCATGGTGAAAAGAATCAGCAAATCTACAATGAGATGAAAATTTTGTTGAATCCCACAGTGCTTAGCCACAAGTAGATGATAACTGTGATAAATTTGCAAAAGAAGCAAAGAAAGAGCACACAGATGCTCGTGAACCCCACTGTGCATAGCCACAAGTGCACGAAGATTTGGTAAATCTAGCGACAAAGCTTGTTGATGACAATGAAGCTTCCATTGGAGCAGTCAATGTTATGGTGAATCCAACGATTAATATTGTTGATGTAAACTTTGATGAAGAATTGATGGTTAATGATGAATGGTTGCAGATGATGCAACAAAAACATCATATTGACATGATATTATTTCAGTGAGAGAAGCATACTTGAGTCTGAAAAGAAAGTGGAAGATAACATGTTTGTAGCAGCACAAGTTAGTAAAGAAGTCAAAGAGACAGAGACAGAAGCAGAGGCAGAGAAGGAAGCGCAACATGAGAAAGTTCTCATTGCAAAGTAGAAGGGACAGAACCAATGTGGTTTTGAAGATATTTTTACATTGACCATTGATTTCCAATGTGCAAGTAAACAGGACAATTATGAAGAAGATTTAGGTTCCTTGAAGCATGGCTTGCAACACCATGCCTTGATAAAGTCTGCATAGAAGTTGTAGAAATTAATGTTGATGACGACATGAATGATGAAAACATTAGTGAAGTTTTCATGTATTGGTGTCCTGAAGAGATGAAATTGTATTATGAACTTATGTTGCAACAAAAGATTGATAATATGAAGCACATTATAGAAAATGACATGTGGTAGCAATCCACATACAAGCCGATTTTTAAAGAAGTCGAGGACATCCTTAGAGAACCTACAGCAATGGGAGACCTGCACCAAAAAAATGAAGAAATTAAAGTTTGAAGGATACAACAAGAAGAAAAAGTTGAAACAATTTAGAAGCTACATGATATGGAAGAAGAGAAAATGAAAAGAAAATCTAGCTGAAGTCAATTTTTTAAATTATAAGCCTAGTTGAGACTTAGACCAGCATGCATCTTAATTAAATTTTTACGTGGTTGTAATTAAGGGGGAGTGTTGGAGAATCTAATTCCAACCACTTGCGAGGTGTCACAACTATCCATCCAAGTGTCACAATCTGTTTTAATTTAGTCCAGTTATCTTGAGTTCAGTGTAGTCTCAAAAAATAATCTCTACTCCTCGTTTCTTTCCATTCTTTGTCAATAATTACAATTTCTAACAATTCTCGTTCAAGAAAAAGAGTCCTTAACCAAACCAGGGAAAGAAGATGGGAATTTGGAGACACTTGCATGGCTTATAAGTTCAAAATGGTGTTAATCAATTTAACCCATTCTGATAGTTTTATGTGATTTTAGCAACGATTTTCTATTGTTCTTTCCAAAGTAATAAAAAAAATATTTTTCTATTGTTCTTTCCAAAGTAATAAACATAAATTTGTTTTCTATTGTTCTATGTAACTAGTGGAATATTTGTATATATCAGTGAAATTAATAATTAATGTGGATAACAATAGTTATCAGAACCGCTCATATTGTAGTTTTGTCAAACCTAGTATAATATGAGAGCTTTCTGTGTTATGATTTTAATTCATAATGATTTTTAAGTTTTTCTAAGATATATATATATATATATAAAAGAAGAGAAACTCTAAGTTTTTTAACAGAGTTTCAGAGAACAGAGCTCTGGTGGAAACGAGGGTTTGAAGCTCACGGATTCAGCAAACCGAGGTATTAACTCTGGAGAAGAACAAGGCCAAAGTGGCAGAGCTCCACAAAAGGGGGAAAACTCTGACCCGACAAATGGAAAACGCGGGGTCCACTAGGACCCCATCATACAAACAAATAATGATGAACAAGACGACAGCACAGGATGGGGTGCAGATAGCAGGTTATGAAAAGTCAGATCAGGAAAATCCAACCAGCAAGGGGAAGAAAAGCGATGAAGGTAATAATACTAAAAAACTAAAGGAAAAGGAAGAAAGGAAAAGAAAAGAGAGTAAAGACAACAAGAATCCAACCCAAGGACATTTCTCTCATGGAAAAAAACAAGAGAAGGAGCAAGCAGGAGCAGAGGAAGAGGTTCTAAATTAGGATAAAGAGGAACAAGGGGGAACGACGTCAACAGCCAACAGAAAAAAGAACCAGGGTCCATGTAAGCCCAAAGCTGCAAAAACCCTAACGGTTGTGATGTATGATCTGAAGATTCAGTCATATCGGGATCATATGGTCGAACATGCGGTGATATGCAGGTTGATGGGGTTCTGGCCAACAGAACGGGCTCTGTGTCAATGGATAAAGCAACAATGGAAACCCAGAGGTGATGTAACATTGCACTTGGGAGCTAAGGGTTTATTTATTGTTGTTTTTTCCAATTTAGAAGACAAGGATCGGATATTCGATGGAGGGCCTTATTTATTTTCCTCCGCGGGTCTTTACATAAGGCCATGGAAACCCAACTTCGTACCAAAAAAGGAAACCTTCAAGCAGGTACCAGTTTGGATACGCCTTTTTCCCTACCGATTGATTATTAGGGACATGCAGCTCTAGAACAAATAGGTAATAAGCTAGGGACCTTCATCAAGGCCTCAGAAGCGACATTGTAAAAAAGGTATACCTCTTGTGCCAGAATCTGCATGGAAATGGATGTGTTGGGAGCTTTGCATGAAGACCTATGGATGGAATACAGAGACGAGGATTATTTCCAAGCCATAGACTATGAGAAAATCCCATTCCATTGTAGAAAATGTCATGAGCATGGTCATTTAATCAGAGAATGCCCACTGGACAAGGTAGCATGGGATCACAAGGATGGCAAAGGAGAAAAGAACAAGGAAATCTTCACCAGACCGAAAGCCAAATAGAGAGCAAATAGAAAACACCAAACCAAGGCAAGCACTTCACAAGGCAATATGAGCAATGCTTTCAAAGTCTTGGAAACCGAGACGGAATCAAAGGACAACACTAAAGAACAAGAAATCACGAAAATAAGCAGATCTACAACAGTGCCAAATTTGAAAGAACCGGAGATGAACCCTTTGAGTATCATTCCCCAGGTTCGAGAAACAACAGAGGGGGTTGAAGATATGGAATTAAGCAATATACTAGAGCAAGAAGGTATGGATCTACCAAACATGGTTGAGAACTGGAAAAATAAGGGAATGGAACACATATCGAAAGAGGAGGTAAAGAGAATTAATGACATACTCATTGCATGACAAAGGGCAGAGATGGAGCTGCAAAGCAAGAGCTTGGGTACAGCTAAAGGGCTTGGGGTCCATACACAGGGATTGCATCAAACCTCCACAAGTTCCAAGCATCGAAAAAATAGAGGACGAAGGACCAACAATGAGGCATTACAAGAACCAGGATAAATGCTCTTAAATTCCGGTAAGATGAAAGCCCTAGAGGCCTTTTCACTAACCTCCTAAACTCTGTTTAAAATGAAAGTTCTGTCTTGGAATGCTAGAGGCTAAATAGCCAAAACAAACAGTGTCTATTAAAGAAGAAGGTCCAAAAGGAACAACCAAACATAGTGTTTGTGCAGGAAACTAAATGCTCAAGCAGCACAATAATCAGTATCAGCGAAAAACTAGGTAAGTGCATGGAATACTTGGAGACAGCTAGCAATGGATGGGAGGGAGGCCTAATCATTCTGTGGAATCCATAAGTAATCCAGCTCCTTTCCTCTGAGGCAGCCAGATCCTACATAGCTATAGAAGTTCAAGTAGTAGGAAACTCTGAAACTTATCTTTGTACCAATGTCTATGGTCCCCAGAAGCTAGAGGATAAGCTTCTATTTTTTAGAACTCTGCTTAACTCGAAGCTAAGATATCCCCAAGCTAAGGCGATCTTTGGGGGTGACTTCAACATGATCACCACACTCACGAAAAAGAGAGGAGGTATAAGGAAACTCAATAGAGACTCTGAAGCTTTCCTAGACTTTATTAAGTTGGCCAATCTAGTGGATGTTTTCCCCAGAAGTGGTGTTTTCATGTGGAACAACAAAAGGGGAGGTGAAAAGCAAATAGCATCTTGTCTGGATAGACTTTTAGTAACAGAAGGTATACTGATGGAAGGAATCATTATGGAATCGAATATTCTTCCCAGTGGAGGGTCAGACCACTAGCCCATCACATTAACTGCAGCAATCCAAGGCACTCCAAGAAATAAACCTTTTAGGTTCGAAAAATTCTGGCTCACTCATCCTGAGTTCATTCAGCAAATTGAACAATGGTGGAAAGAACCTTTGGGTATTAAAGGTACCAAAATGTATCGGTTACAGGGTAAGTTGAAACACATTAAAGCCAAAATCAAAATATGGAATCAGGAATTCCTTGGGAACATATTCAAAGAAAAAAAGAAACTAAAGAAGCAATTAGAGCATATACATGAAGAATGGATTCAAGGGAACATAAACCAAGAAACTGTGAACAAGGAAAAGATACTTATGCAGGACTGGAAACTACGTTGCCAATAGGAGGAAACACTTTGGAAGCAAAAATCTCGAGTTCGGTGGCTTAAGGAATGAGAAAAGAACATGAAATTCTTCCATAGATTAGCAATGGACCACAGAGGAGCCAACAAAATTCTAAGCCTTAAAGATGAACAGGGAGCCACGATACAGAAACATCAAGAGATCTCCAAACTTCTTACTATGCATTTCAGCAAAATAGCTCAAGAACCTAGGATTGACAGAATGGAGGCCATTGATGAACTTACTTCCTCCATCCCCAAGCTAATTACGGAGGAGCAAACTTGGCTTGAACTCGAGAAATTACCCTAGAAGAGGTGGAAGAGGCCATAAAAGAAATGCCTAATGATAAAGCACCTGGGTCTGATGGATTCACCATCAACTTTTACAAAGCTTGTTGGGAGATAGTCAAAACAGAAGTCTGGGAGGCAGTAGAGGATTCCCGGTGCTCAACTTCAATCCTGAAGTCCCTCAATTCTACCTTTCTTGCCCTTATTCCAAAGGAGGAGGAAGCTAACACACCCTCAAAGTTTCATCCAATTGCGCTATTCAATGTCTTATACAAGATTATTTCCAAAGTAATAGCCAATAGAATGAAACCCTTACTTCCAGGCATTATTTTGGAAAATTAATCAGGCTATGTAGAGGGGAGACAGATTTTGGACATCTTACTAGCACAAGAGATTATTCACACTCTTCAAACACGAAAGAAAAGAGGTATGACGATGCAACTAGACCTGTCAAAGGTGTATGATAAGGTTAACTGGCACTATCTAGAAGCAATATTGAAAGCCTTTGGCTTTGTTGAACAATGGATAGTTTGGATCCTAGCTTTGGTCAAATCCACAAAATTTTCAATACTAGTTAATGTAGCCCCGACTACCCAGTTCTCTCCTTTGCGAGGCCTATGGCAGGGGGATCGTTTATCCCCCTCCCTTTTCGTGATTTTAATGGAAGGTTTAAGTAGACTAATCCATAAAGCTAAAGAGGAAGGTGTTATTGAAGGACTTCAGCCCCTACCTTGAATTCCAGCAACTACTCACCAACAATTTGTTGATGATACGATGTTGCATGGCACTCCCTCGGTTAAATAAGCTTTGGGTTACAAAAGGCTTCTCAATCTCTTCAGCAGGGCCTCAGGTATGGAACTAAATCTCTCAAAATCTTCTATCTTCTTTTTAAATACACACATAGCTGTTCAAAAAAATATTTCCACCATCCTAGGCTTCAGAAGAAGTAGCCTCCCCTCGAAATACCTAGGAATTCCGTTAACGGACAAGCCGTGGCAAAAATCGCACTGGGAAAAAAAATTGGCAAGCCTGGAAAAAAGACGTCATCATTGGAACCATAGAGCCCTTAACTTCACAAGAAGATTGGTCTTAACCAAAGCAATCCTCCAGGCCATTCCACAATACATGCTTTCCATTCTTCCAGCTCCCAAGGGAGTACTGCAGAAGATAAGGGTCATCCAAAGGGCCTTTCTCTGGTCGGGTAATTCAGAGAAGAAGAAGTGGTCGCTAATGGCATGGAATAAGTTATGCAAACCTAAACATCTGGGAGGGTTGAACCTGCAGGACCCATCCACGGTTAACCGTGCCTGTGGTGCAAAATTATGGTGGAGGTGGCTGAAAGAACCTAAATAACCTTGGGCCAAACATTGGAAAGAAAAGTACGCTCAAAATCACAGATTGCAGAACTTAATCCAAATGCAAGACACTCAAAAAGGCTCACCAATTTGGAATCTAGCGAGAAATAACTGGCACATAATCCAGGAGCAAAGTTTATGGGAAATCCATGTGGAAAAATAACCCTTTTCTGGGAAGATGCATGGCAACAAGTCCCCAAGATGGAAAGCCCTGAATTCTTAGATATCCAAAGAAGCAACCAGGAGCTAGGGAGAACCACAATGAATCAGTATTGGAAACCTAAAGAAAGTGACCAGGTGTGGAGAACTTGGTTATTCAATGAGACAGATCATCTTACCGAAGTAAACAACGGTTTAAAGGACCTGTGAACACAGCTAGCTAAGAGAAGGATAAGGAAAGCAGGGGATAGTGACCAATTACATTGAGGAAAACTTGAAGGAGGTAACTTCACGCTTAGAGAAGCCAAAACACACATAGAAGATACTGAGCATGAAGAAAAAGTCAAATGGCATAGCAAAGTTTGGGATGCCCAACTTTGGTCGAAGATCAAAACATTCCTATGGCTCCTAATGCACAGAAAAACATTAACATGGGAAAATCTCCGGAAAAAAGGATTCATAGGTCCTTCTCGCTGCCCCATGTGTGGAACGGAAGAGGAAACCATGAATCACCTCTTCAACACCTATGATTGGGCAGACAGTATATGGAAATGGGTGGAAACCATTCTTCAAAGGACGGATCGGGTTAGGAATTCAATTCAAGAAACAATCGAGAATTGGAGTGTTAATTTCTCTAATACCCAATTGGTTAATACCATTTGGAAACTCATACCAGGGTTCATAGCATGGACAATTTGGAAAGAAAGAAACCAGAGAGTTTTCCTAAATGAAATTAGAGGCATAAACCACATAAAATATATAATTCTTCAAAATATCAAGCAAATGGTTCTTGCCAAAGGAAGAATAGAACAGGACAAAAACATCTCTAGTTCAGACTTACAGATTCTGAAAGCTTTTGACATTGACATGGGAACCTTCGCGTCTTCTTCAAATCATCGACAGGAGCTAAATACCAGTGTGAATTCCTAGATTTTGCCGCCAACAGGGTTCCTCAAACTCAATTTTGATGGAGCCTCCAAGGGAAATCCGGGACCTGCTGGCATTGGAGGTGTTCTTAGGGATAGTAAAGGTGGAATTCAGCACATTTATAGTCAAGCGCTAGGTGAAGGAACTAATAATGAAATGGAATTTGCAGCATTGGAGCAAGGTTTGAGAATGCTCAGAAGACTGAAAGCTAGAGCCACCGTGGTGGAAGGGGACTCTCAACTGGCGGTTACGAAAGTAAGGAGATTGTATATAGGGGCCAAAACAAGTAAAGTCACTCAGCACTAGAGGCTTTCCAAGGTAACAGAGATCATTGCAGAACACCTATCTTGCCTGGACGGTTTAATTTTTCAGGCAATTAGATGCAAGGCTAATATAGTGGCAGATCACTTGGCGAATTATGGAATTGATAATCCCTCTGCCAACTTGGACAACTGTTGACAGGAAATCACATGCATGGAGCTGAGAAATAGGTGCACTCTTCTTTCGAGGCAGGACATCATTTAACGAAAGAAGAGGCTAAGGGGTATGAAGATCTTCCCCTTATGTGGAGAATGACGCCACCCAACCGAAGGGATGTGAGGATAAGTGGTTGGCAGGCTAAAGGAGTACAAGGAAGGAAGTGGCATTCAATTTACAAGCACACAGGGATTGTTCCAAGGAGCGCAACGAACAAAAATTATGGGCACTGTCGGCATCAAAACATAAAAGAAGACACTTGGTTATTGGTTCCCTATAATACTAGTGATTACCTCATTACTATTGTAGTTATATCCCTTATTAATATTGTTGTGCTCCTATTGTCCCCATATTGTTATTATTGTGCCCCATAGAATCCCTCTATTGTTATTTTTGTGGCTTTATATTATTATTGTTAGGTAGGTGGGGTTATATTGTGACTCCTTAGACTCCTATATATAGAAAGGAGGTTTTTTCATTTGAATCATCCAAGAATTATTCATTTATGTAATGTAAAGGAGGTTGCCCCCTCGAAGAGGTTGAATTCTAAGGCGTTGAACTATCTTTTCTATCTTTTTCTTGAGTTGGTTTCATAACATTTGGTATCAGAGCTTTGGATTCTAGGGTTTCGCTACTCCAAATAGGTCATTGTGGCATTTTCGCTATAACTTTTTTTCTGTGATGTTTCAGAGATTTTCGCACTATATTTGCGGAGATATGATCTGAGGAAGTTGGTCTTTTTGTAGATTCCTGAATTACATTCCAAACAGGTGACCTGGGTAAAATCATCATAACTTTCTCTCTGAGCATCAAATTGAAATTTCATAAGAAGGTACAGAAAGAGGACGGATTGTAGTTTCTTGTATATATTTTTCAGAGCCAAAGGTCAAAACAGTGACTTGTGGCACGTCGTACAAGTTCGCTCTACTGAACTAGTCTATAATCAGGTCACTGTGGGAGATTTCGCATAACTCTCCCTTGGAGAATCCAATTTGGATCACACTGGTGGCATTGGAAATAGGACAGAGAGGGCTACTGCAGGTCACAATTTCAGAACTGGATGATCCGAAAGTATAGAGATACATCAGAGGCAATATCGAGCTCTTACAAAGTGAAAAAAGGTGTGTATATTTTTTTAAATTTTTGCTTAAGCTTGGTTTGAAAAATTATTTTGAAGCAATTCAAAGGGCATAGTAGAGCATTATTATCGGTAACTAATGCCCCGAGGAAAGAAAATGCAAACACCTAGTAAGCAACTTGAAAGCTCTAGCAAGACTCATGAAGAAGAGGAAGAAATGCTACATGATTTATCAAAATTACAAGACCAAGTGCAAAAAATGTCACTCTCACAAAAGCTAATAGAAGCTAAGATAAAGGACATGGAAGCTAAGATGGATGATTTGAAGATAGATTTGAAGAGAGACATGGCAGATTTAAAGATAGATTTGACAAATTTTCTACAAGAAATACTTACTAATGGTGAAAAGGTCCCCCCAAATCCGGTCCATTAATGCTCCCTTGGTGGCATATTTCCCCAAATCTTGCCCATAAAGCTCGCCTTAAATGCCTACCACCGGTTCCATTTGGTCTCAAAACAAGCATCGCATCATGAATAGTAATGGTCACTTTCCAACCAACCCACGTGGCAGCGCAGTTATCCTTGCGCTATCGCGGACCTTGTGACACTTCGCTCTTGGGCGCAGCCCTGACATGCGCAACTCTCGGGCAAAGTAGTTTATCGTCCCGTGCCTGCTTTCAACTGCTTGGAGCACTAAGACTATTCTAAGAGGAGTTATTTCGGACAGATAGTCCAATAAGCTAATCTCTTTTAATTGTTGTCAGAAAGCACAAAACAAAACCAATTAAAGAAGAGTTATGATGAACAAACAGTCGAATAAACAAATCTCTTTCTAAACATAATGATTTTGCATACCTTCCTATGGACACTTTTATCATGTGTAGAAATAAGATATGAAAAACTAGAAAGACATACTCGAAGCACAAAATTATGTCAAAACTAGAGCCGTAAGGCTTTCATTAGAAAAACCACAACATAAGCCTTATTACAGAGTGAAGAGTCTTGGAATCAAAATCCAACACCAGTTACTTCAATTGATGAAGTACTTATACAAATTCTAAACTAAAATATCTTGAAAAAATATCAAGATTTGTTTACAAATATCTTAAACTGTTTTACACAAATAGAACTAAAATATAGGACATTAAAAACTAATGTATCTACTTGGCACTATCATTATGCATTTATGTTTACAAAGAAGAGGAATTCGAATTGAATTGCAACTCTTAGTTGATGAGGTGGCCTAACTGTCTCTGAGCAATTTCTTCCCAAAATCCTGCAAAATAGGGTCCAGTCATGCCTTTGTATATCTCAATCCGAGATAGTTATGTAAAAAGTGAGAGAGATTATTGTAGATGAATATGTTCTTGAGATAAACCTCTCTCCATTTCCCAAAATTTGGCTCTAGCTGTTCACAATATTTTGTGTAAAATGATGTCTAAAAAGGAATTTACACAGTCCGAAAAATAGGTTGTGAAGATGTACTTTTATCTCTGGTTATGTAATAACTGTGTAAAATGTGAAGTAGTTTATTTTACTTTAGCATCTTAGGAACACAAACCTGCTTCCGTTTCTCAAGAATCATCTTTTATTGGCCACAATCTGTTCTGCAAAAAGGTGACTGAAACAGGAAATTTCTGGAAAATATGCCTTTAAAGATGCATTTGTATCTCCCAAACCATAATCGTTGTTAGAAAACTGAGAGAGGTTTTTGTACATGAGGAGGTTATAAACAAAAACCTCTTTCATTTTTAGAAAAATCGTTCTCAGTTGTTTGTAAACCATGTTTGAATTTACTTTATTACATTATTTAATCATGTTTAGATGCATGATTAACTAAATCAACCAGCAAATGAAACTTAAATTTACATTTTGAGGGCGCATTTCCTCTTGCAGACCCATTTATTATTTCTAAACTACTAAAACCTATTATATCAGCAAATTTAAGCTATCAAAACTAATCATGTTGCAACATCGACTCCAATGGGGATTGCTTCCCCCTGTGGGATGTAGAGAACTAGTAGACCAGTTGCCTTTAGTGTTGGGCATAGATTCATACCATAAAACCACCAACCACTGATTTGCCATCTTATGTAGAAATATAACCAATCCCCATGGACCAGTGTTGTCATTTGAATACTCTAATATTGCACACCTACAACTGTAAAATGCAACCATATGCCTGCACAAATTCGGATACTCTTTCATATTGAAATCTGAAAACTGAAAATTTCTAGAGATTGAAAATATAAGTCGATCTATCATATACTCTTCAAATCACACCACTCATAAACAACAAACACGTTGATCTACTACATACTGAAACTCAGAATATCTATTCAATCCCACACCTTTATCTAACTGAGATGAAAAACTTTACATTGTTAGGTGTAATCTGCTTTCCAATGTAACCAAGTGCGGAGTTGATTTATTGAAAAACCAAGTTGCTAACAGCTGAAAATCTGAAGAATATATACAATATGAACATGAAATCCCATGGAAAACTTATACTCACAGGTGTACTTTAAAATTTGCATCCTCTGTAGACATTTTAAATTTCTGACCAAGGTTGAGAGGGAAAGACATATACTGTTGATTGCAAGTATCAATGAACCTTACATAGCAGTAAAGGTAGCTGAAATTTCAAAACAAGAGTGGGATTGGTAATCCAGTGGAATCGCCATCAGACAAAGTGGAGTCACCAGGTGAAAATAATGCAACCAATACAAATGCCTATTCCATGTTCACCAGCAAGAAATAGATCTAAACTTTATCGTTCCTCGAAGAAAGATATTTGTTACTTCGCTCCCCGGCAGTGGTGCCAAATGTTGTACTTGTTTCCCGTAGGGAGTCCTTGGCTGCAAAAACTACGCCAGGAAACCAACTCAACCAGCCTTTAGGTTCAAGCTGGCCCTTGAACCAAAGGGGGCTCCCTCAGTTGTTACAAGGATTTGTTTAACGATGTTCACCTATCATTGAACAACAGCATTTTAAGCACAATGGCCAAATTTATGGTTTTAATTGGGGATGGTTGGCGATCAATGAAAATCCCTAATCGTGATTAAAGGCCTCTCTCACAGGGTCCCTTCTGAAAGTGTCAGTGTCTATCATAACAGAATGAATTAGCTTTTTCAAGAATTATGGTAGAAGAATGTAAGGGGATTCCTAACAGTTGAGTAGTCAAACTGACTACTTAACAACTAGGGAAATTTGGATGCATGTAGAATATTTCTACAGCCCAACAAAACATATTCAGAGTATCCAAGAAGGCCAAACTGAAACCAATTCTAAGAGGAGCTATTTCGGACAAATAGTCCAATAAGCTAATCTCTTTGAATGGTTGTCAAAAAGCACAAAACAAAACCAGTTAAAGAGGAGTTATGATGAACAAGGAGTCCAATAAACAAATCTCTTTCTAAAGAAAATGATTTTGCAAACCTTCCTATAAACACTTTTATCATGTGTAGAAATAAGATATGAAAAACTGGAAAGACATACTCGAAGCACAAAATTCTGTCAAAACTAGAGCCATAAGGCTTTCATTAGAAAAACTACAACAACAGCCTTATTACAAAGTGAAGAGCCTCGGCATCAAAGTCCAACACAAATTACTTCAATTGATGAAGTATTTATACAAATTCTAAACTAAAATATCTTGAAAAAATATCAAGATTTGTTTACAAATATCTTAAACTGTTTTACACAAATAGAACTGAAATATAGGACATTAAAAACTAATGTATCTACTTGGAACTATCATTATGCATTTATGTCTACAAAGAAGAGGAATTCGAATTGAATTGCAACTCTTAGTTGATGAGGTGGCCTAACTGTCTTTGAGCAATTTCTTCCCAAAATCCTGCAAAATAGGGTCCAGTCATGTCTTTGTATATCTCAATCCGAGATATTCCTATAAATAGTGAGAGAGGTTATTGTAAACGAATATGTTCTTGAGATAAACCTCTCTCCGTTTCCCAAAATTTGGCTCCAGCTGTTCACAATACTTTATGAAAAAATATGTCTAAAAAGGAATTTACACAGTCTGAAAAATAGGTTGTGAAGATGTACTTGTATCTCTGGTTATGTAATAGCTGTGTAAAATATGAAGTAGGTTATTTTACTTTATCATCTTAGGAACACAAACCACATTCGTTTTCTCAAGAATCGTCTTTTATTGACCACAATTTGTTCTGCAAAAAGGTGACTGAAACAGGAAATTTCTGGAAAATATGCCTTTAAAGATGCATTTGTATCTCCCAACCCATAATCGTTGTTAGAAAACTGAGAGAGGTTTTTGTACATGGGGAGGTTATCAACAAAAACCTCTTTCAGTTTTGGAAAATTCGTTCTCAGCTATTTGTAAACCATGTTTGAATTTACTTTATTACATCATTTAATCATGTTTAAATGCATGATTAACTAAATCAACCAGCTAATAAAACTTAAATTTATATTTTGAGGGCACATTTACTCTTGCAGACCCATTTATTATTTATAAACTACTAAAACCTATTATATCAGAAAATTTAAATTATCAAAACTAATCATGTTACAACACCTTCATAAGTTGTTGGAGCCTAAGATCACCCTGTTGGATCTCTTCATCAGGTCCCAAGCATTTCTCTTCTTTCAACTACGCGATCCCTTCCTTCAAGGCTCTGTGATCCATCATATCCGCGGGCACTGCTACGTGTGGACTAGGCATGATACATTTCATCGGTATTTCAGTGTTTTCTTCATAAACCAGCCTAGAAGGCATCTGTTACGTCAGTTTCTTGCACGTCGCCCTATAAGCCCATGGGACTACTAATACGCGCAGGTCCCAATCACTTCGCTACGTATTACATACCTTATTCAGTGCTTCGCACACTTTATTAAAGGCTTCCACATGGATAACCTTATGCTCTTTCCACATTCTGTCGTTCCAATTTGAGGAGTTGTTCGCGCATTTGCCCCCCCAACACATGCTTATTGATCATATTTCCCATTGCGAAGTTCATGTGCATCCACATAGGTTGTTTATCATATTCATGTACCCACATGGACAGATGCGTGCGCGGACTATCCCTACCATTGTATCTACCCATCGACCACCCTATAGGTTTCCCAAACATGTGAGCATCATCTTTCTACAGGCACGCCAATCATCAAAGTTTCCTTTGTGCATACCCCACCACCTCGCGAGCATAGCACGCGGTACCCAATTCAAGGCTTCGAAACGTTGTTTCTCTAGCACTTCCCTCTCAAATTGGTCCAGGAAAGCATCGACTTCACCTAATCCATCATAAGTAGGTAAATCTCTCATTTCCATTGATACACATCGTAGTGATCTTGTCATCATGTTACATTTTAACGTGTTTACCTCATGTAACCAGTTCTACCATCGCTCTATCTCCTCATCCGAATATGAAGTACATGAGATTTTTCTCTCCCGTGAAATTCGTCCATCCGCAGTAGGATTTACCCAGTCTTGCTCCCGCGCAGTTATCTTGTAGATGCAGTTCAAATCATCGTCACTTTCATAGTCGCGCACTGGATCTGTGTAGCGCAATCCCTCAGTAGGGTCCAAGGGTATAACTACGCGCAAAGACTTCTTCTCAAAAATCATCTTGCGCTTCTTTGGATTAATCACCCCATTCATGTCAGTGGCCCAATCAATTCCTAAGAGAAAGGGTAGGGATTGCTATCATCAACAATCTTTATCACCTCAAAGTCGGATAGCGCGCTCGCTCCCTCAATATCCACTGTGATTCCCTACAATCACCCTAGGGGTATTATCTTATGTTTGTTCGCCATGCATAGTTGAATAGGAGACCACTACAACGTAGGCCTCCCCATGCGCTCCCATGTCTTCTTTGGAAGAACGTTCGCGTCCGACTCTAAATCCAAAATTACTTAGTCCATCTCATATTCTCCAATCTACATGGTTAACCTCATTTCTCTTCATGTTCTTTTCTTATGCTTTCCAATCTTCCAGGCTACGTGTGGTTCTCCTAGCGTGGTCCTAGCGCATCTGTTAATGAGTTTATGTAATCCCTTTACAACCTTACTATCGCGCAATAACTTCATACATGTTTCCAGGAACATCGTGAGCATCGATGGGTCCATTTCTAGCTCTGGTTTGTCTTTGCTTCCTGAAGTGGAGGCATCAGTGAAGCTCTTCTTAGCTTCCACAAAAGTTTCTCGAGTGTGCTCCAAACCAAACTTTGCTTCCTTCGCTAGAGCTTTATGAACCCAAGTACTTTCTTCGGGTCGTTTGCCTTTATCATCTCCCATCGTAATTCCACTTCAGAGCAAAATATTCACATTTGGCTCTTCCTCACACGACTCAAACCTCATCATTTGCAAGTTATGAGTTCAGGGAGGTGGTAGTGCTCACTTGTCACGTATCCTAGCTATCAGTGTAGGACAATATTTTGTCTCATGATCAAACAAGGTACAGTACAAGCATGATGGACGCGTTGGATTCGTACAATCACGGGCGTAATGTCTTGGCCCTCCGCAATTGTAGCATATTAGCTGTCTGTGGCCTCTTCCAGGTCCTCCTCCACCTTGTCCTCGTCCGTACAATTGGAATCCGGTTAGCGTCATCCTTGCACCCTGGTCTAGGGGCCGCATTTCGGCCTGAACCCTGTAGGTGGGGGTTTTATCCATCATCAGCTCATAACTTCTACATGTGCCCTCATTGTGTCCCACCAATCTACATAAATTACATAACAATTGTTGCGAATTTTGCATGTACTTTTGTAACAAATGGCAATTGTTCGTAGCATGCTTTCCTCCTATTTGAAAAACGGTGCACCACAGAGTAGGTGCCACGCTCAATCCTACTTGCACTTTTGATCTTAACAACATCGGTCCTCCTCCCATGAGGTAGTTTGCGGACACCAGGCAGTGGACTTTGTCATGACCCTAAACCTTGCATTTCATGCACCACACTTCTTCACGCACTTTTGGTCAAGTTGTCCTATCCTGTTTCAGACTCTACATCTCAAGGCATAAGTTTTTCAATTGTGCGTGGATTTGTTGAACTCCCAAGTTAGGATCTTGTATTGGGGTCTCATGCAGCCTCATTGCGATTTCTAAAGCTTCTGCCTGAGTTGTTAACCTCTAATGTGACAACGCGTTCCTCAAATGCGGCTTAGTGATGCTACAAACCATTCACGGTGTTTTCCATCCATCAAAGTCATATTAGCTTCGCGAATCATACACTTCAGCCTCTGATCCAGCTCCCACAGAGTCTCGCCTAGTAGCATCGTGATCTCCTTGAACCCAATGATCGACTACGTCTCTGAATTTGGTCTATTGAATTCTTTAGTTATGACATCTTGGATAGTCGTGATTCCCGCAATTGGATTATCACTTGAGTGCTTACTGTACCAGGTAAGCACGCGATCCTGTAGAGCGCTAACCAACGTCGCTTTCCTGATATTATCATTTGTAACTCCTTGCGCTTCCCATACGGCCTTTACAATGAACCAAAACTGGCCTGGATCTTCATTTCCCAATCCTTTGAACACATGCAACTTTATCGTGTTGCCCATGTTAAAACGCGGTGGTGGAGGAGGTGGTACGGGTGAAGATGGAGGTGATGGTGGTGAAATTGGCGGTCCTGTGGGTGGAGGTGGCATGTGTGGAATTCTCTGCCTTATCAAATGGATCGCACTTCATGGAGAGACCTTCGCGAGCTCTTCCTCGTCCCCTCGCAGAGGTGAAATCAAGGGGCTAACCTCTAGTCTCGCACTTCCTTTGTTTCTATAAATTTTCCCACTTCGTGTAGCCCCTAACATCAATGTAACTCCATAATCCACCTTTTTCATAGTAGCATTTTAATCCCAAGTGTTCAAAGACTTTATGTACTTACCTCGTGGTCCTTTGAGAAAGCGTAGCTCTGCCTCGCTATAGCTGATTGAAGTATCTACCACGAACACAGTAATGAATCCTCCTATGATCTGATCGAGCCAGTGATCAACAGCATGTGCGATCTTATCCTCCAATGCTTCCAATCTACGCACCAGCTCTGGGGTCCACACAATAGGATTGTCGAGTTTCCACCTTCCTTGGCTACCTGCTAGCTTCGCGACACTCGTATAGCTCAGTAGGGAAATATGCAAAGAATATTTCGTGGATCTTCGTGTACATGTAGCAGTCTAACCACTCTTCTTTTGTCAGTTACGGATTCCTGTACTCCTATGCCGCAAACTCGTGAATTCTCCTGTCCAACCAACCTTCAATTTCCTTCTTAGTTGGATTCCAATGATACGACATCAGACATCTCTACGTAGATTCCGGTCCTGGCAACAACACCATTTGTTGGCTTGATGGGGCCTGACCTAGGTTCAGAGTTAATTAGCCAAACAAATCCCTATACTATTGGCCCTTTCGGCAACAGCCCGCAAAGCGCGGACTGAGGTCTCACCTGAAGCAGTATGGGGGGATGTTGGAACCAAGTTTCTGCACCCTTGAGATGTCTGAGGGGTCGACTTAGTCCAACTAGGAATGACTTCGTGCATGTCACTTCGCGCACTCTCTTATCCTACGAGGCCTTCGTGCTTTGCTATAATCGCCTTCGTGCAACCGTAATAAGGGGCTGAGGTGCTTTCACGTTGCTTAAGGCAACGATCTGTGCTCTTTCCCTGAGTTACACTGCGGATCTTACTTATCTTATTATAATTGTTAGTTAACTTCATGTAAATAGATACTTATATTATATTCGCTTATTCATTACATTCATCTAAGTTCGTGCAGCAAATAAACATTAAACTTGCAATTCATACCCAATATACCTTAATGCATAAAACAGGAAAAAGACACACATAATGATCAGAAACTTCTCTTTATTATTTTCTCCAATGGTTACAGACTCGACTCACCCTGCGCACTCAACTGCAGGGGTCTGTGCACTCAGTTACGGACTACTAGGCCTCTGCGCACTCAGTTGTAGAGCCTTTTCCTACTCTACAACCCAAAGACATGACTTTACACTCCCACTCAGACTCAATGCTTCATCTTCTCTTTTATTGTTCGATGTCTCTTTACACTTAGAGCCTCGCTCTATTTATACAATCCCATGGTCCATGGACCATAGGTAGAACTCTCAAGCCGACATTACATTACAAAAGTAAGGGCGGACAACCCTATGACTCAATTACAACTTCGCAATCCGCACCCACAAATCACGGAGTCTTTACATCAAACTTAGTCAAAACTTGGGCTTTAAGCCCCAAAACTTTCCTTGGGGGATCCCACGCCCCACACATACTCAATTTGATCTTTTAATGCTAATGGTAATTCATTGATGAACCTTTGAACATTTGTCTTCTCATCCTTGAGGTAAAGGTAATCCATTGATGAACCTTTGAACATTTTTCTTCTCATCCTTGAGGTAGGGAACATCCCTCAACATCTCCAGAAACTTAGTTGTGTACTCTTCACCTGTCATGGAACCTATTGTAACAGTTGCAACACCCTCCAAAATTTTGCTTGCACTCAAGTTTTGAAGCCTTCCTTGGTTTTCCCTCTATGGTTGCAAACACTCCGACTCATTCCATGATCTCCCTTCGAGTCTTTTCACCCCTTTTTATTATTTGATCAATTGTCATCTTTTGGCATGTTGATTACTTTATCATTCTTGCGGTCCTATTCTGGTGATTTCGAAGGTTTGTCTTTGTGTGTTTGAGTTTTCCTAGCTAAGTAAACATCAATCGCACTCATACACAAAGTTGTAAGCACTATTGCATAAGTGTTGTCACGGTCGTCCGAAGGTCTATCTCAAGTGTTGCACTTGTCGCTTTTAGCTCTAGATGGTCTAACAGAGGGCAATGCTTTGTCTTGTTGTCTTGGTTATATATACCCCTCCCATTGTATGAGCAAGGAATTTTCACCTTGGCTCCTCCCACGTAGCCTTGAGAGTTTTCAGTCAGTTCTTTGAGGAGCGAGGAGTGGCTCCAATGTCCCACTACTGGGACTAGTGATGTACAGTGTACACATGTGTCTTAGAACTTTTGATTAATACAAAAGCATGTTAAGGCCAACACGTTTTCATGCATGTTTTGTTGATGTTTGTAAGACTATTCTTTCGGCATTTCCAATGCATGTTTGTTTCACTTGTACTAAGATAGTTGAACTACTTTGGTTGTTTTAATACTTACATTGTTGGGAATGTGATGTATTGGTTATCATTGTTGTCTCATCCTTGTGGACTACTCCACGGGATATTAGACAGACCTTTCTTGTTTACTGGTTATAACGACCTTCACATCTGTGTGGACTACTATGCTGGATGGTGTACATGTTTTTCCTTGTACTTTGGTTTTAACAACTACTGCATCCACTGTGGACTATTCTATTGGATGTTGGACAGACC
>APFE031055399.1:3283-22740 GCA_000404065.3 Pinus taeda | reverse complement strand
CTCTCCACTACACACAATTTTGAAGTTGGTCATTTCTCACCTCCTAGACCCGAACGTGAAATCCCATATCATCATATCTGAGTTGTCTGTCCCATCACCCGTCAATTTGCAAAAGTTGTTGGACTGATTTCAGGATTGTAAGCTCTTCCATATTCTCAGAGGAAGCAAAAGACTACCCCCACAGGAGTGGTGGTTTCATCTATGTAAGAAGCGATCTTCGCCACTCTTGAAGAGTTGGTAGAAGTTGTGGAAAAAGAAGAGGAACCCCCAATCTTTCGAAGGGAATAAGAAGATAACCTCTTACTCTCGGGCTCAAGTTCCAGTGGAGGAGGCGAAGGGGAAGGAAACGAAGGAGGAGGAGAAGAGGAAGAAGAACCAACAAACTCAGAAGAAGAACCATCATATTCAAAAGAGGAGGACGAGGACAACATGGTAGACCAAAAATTGGAATGGATGACTCTGGGCCCATTGGCACTCGTGGGTGTCCTACACAAGATGTCAAGACACATAGAGAATATTTTAACGAAATATGGCCCTAACAAGATAGTGAAGGCAGAAGATCACTTAGACACGTTCTAACTACATCTGCAAACACTTGAAGTACGTTATGAGAATGTTGCGTGCAAACTATTTCCATGTACCTTGGATGGCAGAGCAGCTATATGGTACCATAGTCTTCCGCCAAACTCCATCCAGAATTAGGGGGTTTTCAAAAGGATCTTTCTTGAAAATTTTGCTAAAGACAAGACCCCCATCATGTTGTTGAAAGAGTTGGGTATTCTCAAGATGGGGAAAAAGGAAAAGGTTAAATATTTCAATCAGAGGTCTAACCGCTTTCTAAACAAGTTCTCAACAGACAGTAAACCTCATGACTCCATCACCATTTACTACTACACGTTTGCATTGTCAACCAGTATTGCACATTTCGTCAAGCGAGCTGTGAGACCAACATTGACAGAAAATTGTGAAGAGGCCACTGCCTTAGAGAAATATGTGCATGCTATTAGAGTCATTGTAGATGACAAATCCACTAAGGACTCCAAAGACATGAGCAAGAGGTCTCAGGCCTCTGTGAGTAAGGCTAAGGAAAAGGAATCAAGTGACATTGAGAACCTTACTCATCTCCTCAAGTCCATGGCCACTGAAGTTGTTGAACTCAAACAATGGACGAGCAAGACAATTGTGAACAGCATGCCTCCCAGGTACCCACAGAAGAAGAATGTAGCTTTAGGAAGCAGCAGTAGCCAACCGGCCAAATCTACGCAAAGCTCCAAACTAGTGTTGAACCTTGACCAGCTCGCGAAAAATTATATTGCTCATTCCATCGCTAACAACATTCAGAAATAACGTGCCCAGAAAGGAACCATGTAATGAGCAACATGGCCACACAGTTGTCCAACAACCTCGCAGCTAGTGAGAAGGCTGAGCCCAACAATGAAGAAGAAGAAGTTGTTGCATCTGATGAAACCCCAAGTATTGGGCATGTAGTAAACATGTATCAGTGTACTCGCACATCCTAGAAGACCACCACCGAGAAGGAGCCTTTGAGTGACGGTCCGGCCCCGAAGAAAAACAACCAATATAACTTCAAAAGCCAAGGGATCCCCACTTTGTTTGAGATACCGAGAGATAAAATAAGACCATATCTATTAAGGAGAGTAGGTATGTCGATCAACTCAACACAGAAAACTCAAAGCAAGTTCGGAAGACAACTTCAACGAAGAGTGTTTCCACAAGCAGCAAAGACAAAAGTAGTCCATTGGAACCATGAACCTATTCCAACCCCGAAAACCTCGGTGAGTCTCCCCGCTTTGGACTATAACCTTGTGGAAGACATGAAGAAGATTAGTGCAAACATATCTCTATATGAGCTAACCAAAATCACAGATCAGTAGGACATTCTTCTGCAAGCACTCGAGAAAACCTCTATAGGTGATGCTATCTCTTCCAGCAAGGGATCAAGTAAGTCTCCTGACACACTCGCATTTGTGGTCAACACGCTCCACATGGAGGAGGAAAACTCACTCTGCCCACCATTCTTGTTATCATTTGAAATCTTCAATTTCAATGTTCACAACTACTTGGTTGATTCTAGCGCATCAGTTAATGTCATGCTTCTCTCCATTGCTAAGAAGATCAATTCTCAATGGAGTAAGACAAGTGCACAGATCATCCAGCTAAACATAACATGTGTACCATCCATTGGTGAACTCAGGGATGTGATCATTCAGTTATTGTTTGATGGATGAGTTCATCAATGCATCAATATTGTAGTTGTGCACGTCCCGGAAGCATAGAGGGTATTTCTTAGCAGAGACTAGTCAAGCAAGCTGCAAGGATACTTTTCCACTAACTGGTCACACTTATGGCTCTCATGTAAGGGCAGAAACAACCATATCTGAGTATTGTCAGAGAGATACATGAAGCACAATGTGACTCCCTTGAATGGAGAAAATGAATTGTTGGCTTTCACATAACTTATGTTCGACAATTAGTTTCTAGAAACATCTTTGGGTTGATATCTTGTAGAGCCATACCATGCCCCACCAGACACACAGTTGAGTCTCCTTCCATGCCCAACTGGTGAGAATGAAACTTGTATATTAGTTTGTAACAGTAGCAGAAGTAGTGATTGTAATACTAGTGTGGCAAGCATTCCTTGTCCAGATGATATGTGGACCATGTACTTTAACAGATCCAAGATGCAGGAACGCTCTGGAGCTGATTGTGTTTTAACAGACCCGCTGTAGAGAAAACTCTTAATCTCTAGCCACTTGGAGTTCGAATGCACAAACAACACCACCGAGTATGAAACACTCATCTTGGGCTTACAGAAAGCCATCAGCCTCAACGTTGTTGTTTTGAAAGTGGTAGATGACTTAGAGATCATAGTGCGTCACGTACATAACACCATACACTGTGTGTCACCTCGTCTTAGGAGTTATCAACAAGAGATACTGCATTTCATGCCTAATGTTGACGTCTTCAAAGATGCAGCGATAGATGATGACGAGCACGAGAAGTCTCTGCAGGACGCAGCTGATGCAAGCAAAGGAAACCTCATCCCCAAGGGTGTGGTATCACTTAAGAAGTTGTATGACTTGCAGAACCGCTTTTAGGGACCCATGAATGCCAAAACCCACAGCTCTACATTGTTGCACGAACAGATTAATCTCGGAACAGACAAGGATCTGAATTTTGTAAATCTCGGTACATGTTGTACATCACACGAGTGGAAAGCTTTCATCCGCCTTGTCAGATAGTACCATGATGTATTTGCGTGGACGTACGATGATCTTAAGACATATGACACGCGAATAATCCAACACGTCATACCAATCAAGGAAGGGGCCAAGCCTTTTCAACAAAATCTAAGGAAAATTCATCCATCACTTGAGCCCCTCATATGGAAAGAACTGACCAAGTTGATGGATGCCTGATTCATCTACAAAGTGAAACATTCAACATGGGTGTCCAATTTAGTCCCTGTCAAAAATAAGTTCGGGGAGATCTGCCTATGCGTAGATTTTCGTAATCTCAATTGCTCCTCGAACAAGGAAAACTACCAAGTGTCATCCATGGAGCATATACTGCAAACATTGTCTAGAGTAGAGATATTTTCTTTGCTTGACGGATTTTCATGATACAACTAGTTTCTGGTAGCAGAGCCTGATAGACTTAAAACAACATTCTGTACCAAGTGGGGTATGTTCACTTTCTGCAAAATTCCATTTGGGTTGGTGAACACAGGTGCAACATTTCAACGTACAATGGGAAACGCCTTCCGTGGGCTCATTGAACAAAGAATAGTGGTCTACCTCGATGATGTGACAGTATTCTCAAGACAACGGTCAGACCACCTGCGCCATCTTGAGAAAAATTTCAAGCGATGTCGAAAATAGGGGATATCCTTGAATCCCAAGAAGAGCATCTTTGTAGTGTCCGAGGGTAACCTGCTTGGACACATCATTGCCAAAAGTGGGATCAAGGTAGATCCAGACAGAGTTCGGACCATCACACAAATTCCTTACCCCACGAATGAGAAAGCCATGCAATCTTTCTTGGGGAAGATCAATATCCTCAGAAAGTTCATCTCTGATTATCCACAAATTGTTAAACCCATTCAAGAGATGATCAAGAAGGACGCAGTTTACAGTTGGGGAAAGAGGGAAAAGGACACATTCGCTTGTATCAAGCAAGCAATAGTCGAGGCATCATCGTTATACAACACAAACTCCAATAAATATTTCTTGCTCTATACTTTTGTTTCCAACACATCACTCCTTGCGGTGCTCACTCAGAAGGACGAGTTGGACAATGAGCGACACATCTCCTTCAAGAGTGCAAGCCTGCAAGGACCAGAACTCAATTATCACGTCGTGGAAAAACAAGCATATGCAGTGTACATGGTGGTGAAGCATTTCAAACCCTACCTATTGAAAAACCATTGCATTATCTTTGTGTTGCACCTAGCAGTGAAATCACTACTTGTTCAACAAGAGTTGGGTGAACGAAGGGCGAACTGGGTGACAGGACTACAAGAGTATGATCTTGACATCAAGCCAGTTAAAACCATCAAGGGTCATGGTCTTTGCCGAATAGAAGTGAAATCAATACATGCGCAGGAGCAAGAAGAAGTGCTTGCACGTTGGGAGCAAGAAATAAAAATGTACAATGTTGAACAAGCCTCTCCCACTTCACACAGAACGCAGAAGTGCACCATTACCTTGAGCATGGCACCATGCCCTCCCATTTTTCTATGTGGCAGAAGAGGGCACTCCGATTGAAAGCTTTATCATATTAGCTAGTGCATGGGGTGTTATACAGAAAGCACCACAATGGTATTTTTCTCAGGTGCCTGGAGTTAAAAGATTCATAAAAGGTCTTATGTGATCTCCATGACAGACCAGTCGGGGGACACTTTATGGGTAACACAACATTGTACAAGGTTATGCCGGTTGGTATCTACTGGCCTACATTATTCAAGGATGCACGCGCTTATGCCAGCAGGTGTCCAGTCTGTCAGAGATGCATGGACAGAAACTGAAGGCCAATAGCCCCACTGCAACCTGTTGTAGTGGAAGAACCATTCCAACAATGGGGCTTATATATCATTGGGGAAATTTACTTACATTAATCAAAGCAACACTACTATATTCTGACTGCAACATATTACTTCACATGGCGGAAGCCATCAACTTCCTACAACAGAACATCATTTCCAGGTTTGGCGTTCCTACATCACTTGTTTTTTATAATGCAATGTACTTTTGTTCATTAAAGCTTTATGAATTTATATTGGAAAATGGTATTGTTTTGAAGCATTATGCTAATTACTACCCAAAGGGAAATGGTCTTGCCGAATTTACAAACAAGAACCTCATTCGCATCATCAAAAATATAATTTACTTTGAATAGCGAAACTAGCACTCCGCTCTGGTGAATGCTTTATGGGCTGGCCGAGTCACACCTAAGACTTCTCTTAATACCTCCCACTACTTCCTGGTATATGGCCTATCATTGAACATCTACTTTGCTACTCTCCAGTTGTCTCAAGAATCCCAAGGCAAGTCGTGTATTTTAATTCAACGTAAAATAGATGCACTGCACAAGTTACAGGAAGAAAGGATGAAAGCAAAAGAAAATTGTACACTCCACTAGAACTGTATCAAGAGATGGTTTGATAGAAATTCTACAGGGAGTACTAGCTTCAGTGTGAGTGACTTAGTTTTAAAGTGGGACAAAGCCCATGAGGACAAATGCAAGCACGTGCATTAGGGGAATTTTGAGGTCTAAAATGGGCCTCCTAAGGAAATTATAAAATAATAGTTGAAATAACAAAATAATATTAGATTACTTCATCAAATTTTAGAGGGAAAACAAAAAAACAAAAAAACAAAAAAAAAAAAACACTGGTTTTTCAACTCGTACTTTCAACTTATCTATCTATGGGTTTACTCAAAGTTTGAGTGGGAGTACTCGTTGGATGAAAATTTAATTCCTTATCCAAGGAGTACCCATGTTGCATACTTTTGATGGACACTACTACACAAAAAATGAGAAATACATGAAAAGTGTGATTACAATCACGTTTTTTCATGTATTTCTCATTTTTCATGTAGCAGGGTCCATCAAAAGTATGTAACATGGTACTCTTTGGATGAGGAATTAAATTTTGCATCCAACGAGTACTTATGCTCGAAATTTTAGTAAAACCTTAGGGAGATAAGTTAAAAATACGAGTTGAGAAAGTAGTTTTATTATTTTATTATTTTTATTTTTTGACTCCAAAAATGGTGAATCATCCCCCATGGTTGACATCATCATCTTAAATCTTATTGGTTCTTATAAAGTTTATTTTGGTTGTACATTTTTCTTAGGAGACCCATTTTAGACCTCAAAAGTCTCCTAATGAAGTTTCAATCCCTGTGGATTGGTCTATTTACAGTCCACGAGAAGCTCGGCCAACATGCATATCATCTTCAATCACTTGATGGGAAGATTGACTCTCTCCCTATCAATGGCCAAGACTTAAAATGTTATTTTCAATGAGATTTGGGGCCACGCCCTGTACTATGTACATAGTCTTTTCATTGCTTGTTGTGTTGTTTTTGTTTGTTGTTTTGTTTTCTTTGCTTTTTCTGCCACTTTTGCTTATGTAAATAAGTGTGGTGCCTCACTGCGTTCTAGCTTCTGAATGTGTATGTGGCTGAAGTCCAAAAGTGTGGTGCACTGCAATGCTTGGCTAAGTCCTGTGTCCGTCTTCCTTGTGTTTGGTTGTAACTTTTCGTTGATGAAGTCTTGAAGGAAAATATGATCCATCTGTAAGGAGAGTTATGGTCAAACCATGAACCTGTGTCCAAACTAGGAAACCTCATGCCTACACTCAATTTTCTGCTCTGGTGTGTTCAAGCTCATCCAACTAGTAGAAATGGATAAGGGGAAAATATAAACGAGAAAACCTAAATCAAAGGTCTTTACATGCTTCTATGGAGGAACAACCTTTCCTGCTCTAAATAAGTCAGGATCGCTCTTCCGCCCAAACAATAAATAAGTGCCTATGCACAATTCTCTTTAAGAAAATAATGAAGGCGAAAGAAGAGAAAGGCTTCCTGCGCAGAGAGGAAAAGCAGGTAACTCCACTGGGGTACTGCTTGTGTTCTTGTGTGAATCCACTGGGGTACTATCTAGGCCTACTGGAAGTGGAGCAACACCAGAGATGAAAAACTATACTCTGGAAATCTTAAAATTGCAAGCCAAACTACCCTTCCCGATTCGAAACATTGTGATCTGGTTGAGTCTTATGTTTTGTTCAACTGATAAGGTGCAAGGTAAACCATGTCTATCCATGGGGTAAGTGGGGAAGCCGAAGTAATATGCATGATGAATCAATACTCCCCGAAGTACCAAGCCCTGCACTAAAAATGAACCAAAACAAAGAAGCTGGTATTCAACCAGTGTGTTGACAAGTCTTGTAGCGGCTACAACACCCTCCAAAATTTTCGCTTGCACTCAAATTGCAAAGCCTTCCTTGGTTTTCCCTTTATGATGGCAAACACTCTGACTCATTCCATGAGCTCCCTTCGATTCTTTTCACCCCTTTTGCTTGTTTGATCAATTATCAACTTTTGGCATATTAATTGCTTTATCGTGCTTGTGGTCTTGTTCTGGTGATTTCGAAGGTTTGCCTTTGTGTGTTTGAGTTTTCCTAGATATTTAAACATCGGTCGCACTCATACACAAAGTTGTAAGCATTGTTGCACAAGTGTCACCACGGTTGTCCGAAGGTTTATCTCAAGAGTAGCACTTGTCGCTTTTAGCTCTAGATGGTCTCAAAGATGGAAATGCTTTGTCTTGTTGTCCTGGTAGTCAATGTTGTCATGTTTTTGAAGTATGCTAAGTGTGTGATCACAACGTTGAGTCCTGACAGATACACTTGCTTCCCACACTTAGTCATTTTCCTGAAAATCCTCTTGACTAGACAACTCCCCTCTCACCAGACCCTGACTGGGCTGCACTGCGTAGTCTCAGCCCTTAGTGATGCTGCTCTGCTACTTGGAATTGTCAGTGCTTGAGGCTACCCTCTTGGATAGTTGCACTACGCAATCCCAGAAGTGAGTAGCCTGCCTTCCTTCCCAGAATTGTGCAGAAACTTCCAGAAAGCCCGACCTAAACTACGCACTTCACAAGATCAGTCATCAAGCCTCCTCCCTGCCTACTAGAACCCGACAATGTGTAGATACCTAAGCCTTCTTTCCCTCCCATAACTATGCACATATGTCTTCCTAGTGTCTTCCCTCAGCTGGGACTCACTGCTCCCATAAATTGTGTAGAATTGTTTGTCCTTCTGCTGCCTTGCCTTGTCTTCCCTCAGAAAACTACACAGAGGTGCCCTCCAGGGTCCTACCTTGCAGTTGCCACTGGTGACCTCAACTGCACAATATTGCCTTGATCTATTGTTGAATGTTAGTATTTTTGTGCTAATTTCAACTTCAGAATTAGAAAACAATTGCTCATCATTTGCTTCATGTACATAGGTTTCTTTATGGTGTTTGTGAGTGTAACTAGTAAATTTGTCAAGTTTTATGTCAAATTCATGAGCAAAATAGCATGTAAATAAAGTGTTGAACAACAACAAACAAATATATAGCAAACCATCAAGATGAATACTTAACACAGTGTTTTGATGAAGGAGTTCACCCCTCCTGGGCTACATCTCCTTGGTCCAGCTTCCATGGCTTGGGCCTCTGTATTAGCTAAAAAAAAAAAAAAAAAAAAAATGTTGTTTACAATGCTTTACTGCTCCTAAAACCTACTTAAATGTGCTCATAACATCCAAATCATCTAGGAATGACTCTTTATGAGCCAAAATTGGTCGAATTTTGCAAAAGTTAAGATCCTTTTAGTTTTCCCTAGGAAAACTCCACCAAATCTGGAGAAACTCCAGTTAGCCCCGCCAAAATTGGAGCAGCGCCGGATTTCTCGGGCCTGCTAAAATTGTCGCCAACTGCAGGTGCTTATGCTTCTGAAAATTTTGGGCATATGGGGCGCACGTGGCCGAGGGTCGGGGCTAAGTGCCCACCCCTGCCGACTAGCACCCTTCGCCTTCAGCACTTAACATTTAAATACCCCTTCAACCGTATACATGTTAAGTCATATGATTGCGGCATAGAGGTAGGCCTTAGTGCTTGTGTGGGAGAGGTTGCAGGTTCGACTCCGCTGACCTACAAAATAACATTTTTCCATTGTGTGCCAACCTACTAGGCCCTTAGGGAAGGACACGTGGTGGCCTCCGGGCTTGCCATGTCACCTTCTCATTGGTCCTCCAATGGTTAATAAAAAAAATCCAACACATCAAACTATCGACCAATCATAAAGTGCCACTTGGCGTGACCTCATTCATTATTGACCAAACTTTGACCTGCACAATGCCCTACCATGTGAGCAATACGGACTGCTGACTGGGCAGTGACTGTAATTTTTTTTGCAAAATTCTTTTATCTGGCAAAGTGGATAGAAGTCTCTGTCTTTCTCATATGAGCTATGTTTTGAATGAAACAATTTGCGTTAGGATCGTATCACGAGACGGATGTGATCGTTCAGTTTTTGAGCGATTTTGAGCACTTTGATTTTTGAGCTAAATATTGATCACCTTATCATTTCTCCCCACTGGAAGCCTTTTGGACCCCAAAAGATATTATCAATTGTTCAGTAGGTGAGGGTACATCTCCCTCACCTTCTCAATCTTCATCCATTTTTCCTTAGAAGGATTTTGTCCCTTGAGTCCCACTCGAAGGTATTCGACATTCTCTCCCTTTGAAGTTTTGGTTCTTCTGTCAGGTATGAGATCTTGCTGAATTTCATCAAGATATTCTGGCGAGAAATCATCTATTTATGGCAGCTAAACATGCTCTCCTTTATCATAAATCAAAGGAGGCTCAAACAATCTCAAATTATCAACATTAACAACAGAGTATATTTGCATATAAGGAGGCAAATCTAGCTTAAATGGATTGTTACCAATCTTTTCCAAAATTTTAAAAGGACCATAACAGATTGGCTTCAGCTTTTTACCTTCCCCTTTAAGTCTCTCTTTTCTAATATATAACCAAGCTTCGCGACCAACTTGGAATTTATGATCGACACGGTGTTTTTCATGCCTTGCCTTGTCGCTGCTTTGACTCTTTTTAAGTTGTTCTTGCACTGTGTGATGTATCAACTGAATTTGTTCAATGAACTTCCTTGCCTTATCTATGTTGTTATGGCCATCAATAGAAACATATTTCTAAAAGATGAATTCCAATGGTGATCTTGGAAAGTACCCAAAACATGCCTCAAATGGTGATATGTTTGTGGAAGAATGCCTTTCCCTCTTGTATGCATGTTGTATGTAGTGCAACTGTTCATCCCACAACTTCGGATGTTTGCTGCAATCCTCTAAGAAGATGAATGACTATCATGTTGACCACCTCAGTTTGTCCATCTGTTTGTGGATGAAAGGTTGTACTCTTCTTCAACTTAGAGTCCATCATGTCCCACAATTTTGACCAAAAATTCCCAACAAATCGAGAATCTCAATCACTTACGATGGAAGTAGGAAGACCAAAATGAACCCAAACATTTTGAAAGAAAAGATGAGTTGTTTGTTCAGCTGTAATTTTCTTTTTACATGGCGTTAGGATACACGTCTTGTTGAACCTATCTACAACTACATACAAGTAATCGCTACCTTTCATTGACAATGGAATACCTACTACAAAACCCATTGAGATAATCTCCCATGGATGTGAAGGTACTGGAAGTGGAGTGTACAATCCTAGTTTCCTATTGCTAGGCTTACTTATTGCACACAAATAACATCCTATAATGAAATGAGATACAATATCAAACATGCGTGGCCAATAAAAATACCTTTGGAGATTCGTTACAGTCTTGCCTACGACAAAATGTCCAGCAATCAATGAAGTGTGTGCCTCCCTTATGATACTATTTATTTCTCCCTGTGGAATACATAACTTGCCCAAGTGATATAATAAACTATTATGTACATGGTAATCTAAATCTTCAATTTGGTTTCCTTGCCTCAAGCTTACATACACATCTTGAAAGTCATTATCATATGTATATTGCTCAATGTAACTTTCATGCAAAACAGAATTGTGCTGGAGTATAATAGATGAATTTACAATAGGCCTAGAAAGAATATCAACTACCTTAATGTAGATTCCCTCTTTTTACTTGATAACCAAATGGAACTATTGTAGAAAACCCATCCATCTGAAGTGTTGTGATTGTTGCAACTTTGATTATGATTTTAAGTACTGCAATGGTTGATGGTCGGTATGGATAATGGTCTAATTCCCCATCATGTAGTGTTTCCATTTTTTAACACTTTGTACCAATGCATAAAGTTCTTTGTCATAAGTGGGATAGTTAGTCATGGCACCATTTAAAATTTCAGAATGAAATGAAATGGGCTTACCATGCTGCATGAGAACTACTCCCATGGCGTAATCATTAACATCTATTTGAATCTCAAATGGTTCTCTGAGATCCGGAAGAGACAATACCGGTGCTGAACTGATATTTTGTTTTAAAGCATCAAATGCTTTTTGTTGTAAATCTCCCCAATGGAAGATTTTATTGACACTAATCATTGCATGTAGTGGAGCTGCAATGGAAGAAAAATTAGCAATAAACTTCCTTCAATATTGTGTTGCCCCTAGAAATCTTCTTACCTCTGTAACTGTATTGGGCTTGGGCCAATTCACAATGACCTCAACCTTAGATGGGTCTATCTTCATCCCACCTCCTCCAACAATGTGTTCCAAATACACTAAAGAAGTCTTGACAAATTCACACTTTGACATCTTTAAAAATAACTATTATTTTCTCAAGACACCAAGTACTTTGTTCACATGCATGACATGTTCATCTCTGGATTTGCTGAATATGAGAATATCATCTAAGTAAACAATGACAAAATCATCTAGAAATGGTCTCAATACATCATTCATAACTCTCGTGAAAGTAGCAGGAGCATTGGTAAGACCGAAAGGCATAACAAGCCACTCAAACGATCCTTGTTTAGTTTTAAATGTGATTTTCCAAATGTCCTCTTCAGCGATTCTAACTTGATGATAACCACTTCGTAATTCTAACTTAGTGAAATACTTTGCATACCTAAATTGATCAAGCAAATCATCAATTTTTGGGAGTGGATAACGATTCTTTACAATTATCTTATTCAATGCACGGAAATCCACACACATGTGCCAAGTCTCATCTTTCTTTGGCACCAAGACAATTAATGAACCACATGGCGAAGTAGATGGGCGTATGATACCTTTGTTTAGAAATTCTTGAATTTTCATCTTGATTTCCATGCTCTCCATGATCGACATGTGATACATGCCAATGTTTGGAAGTGGAACATCCTGTTGCAGCTGTATCTCATGTTGAATTCCCCTCTTGGTAGGTAACCCCTTTGGTTCCTGAAACATCTCAACATGCTTGCTTACCACATCAAACAAATCAGATTTTAACTTATCATCACAACCTTCAAAAGATTCATAATCCATATCATTATTTTTCTTGATCATGAGAAGCACAAAATTTTTACTTGCATTTACTGTCCTCTTCATCTGCCCTGCATTAACCAAAGAAATGTTTAACTTTTTGCGATGGGCTCTTACAATATACTCCACTCCATCCTTGAGAAATTGATATTTGTTCTCATGGTGATAAAATATTGCTTTCCTGTCATACAAATATGGGCTTCCCAAATATAATTATGGAGATGTCAAGTGGAACGACATCTAACTCAACTTCAAAAATAAAATTTGCAGTAATGGAAAACCTGAATAAGCATTTCCTTGTAACCTGTAAATTTGCATTATTGACTATCCAACCCAAAGGATATGGCTTATGATGAGGTACAGTTTCAAGGTTAAGTTTTTTGACCAATTCTTCTTAAATTAAGTTCGCCTGTGACCCACTATCAAATAATGCATCAATCTTTGTATGGTTTGAGATTACCCTTACATGGAACAACTCTATCCTTGATTATTCATTTGGAGTGTTTTTGTGACTATGTGAGGAACTAGTGCTTGCTATAGCTTCCTTTCCCTTTGTGACCATGGTTGTAATCTTGGTCTCATCGCCAGAATCAGATCCAAGATCATGTTGTGTGGTAGCGGTCGTCTTTTGTTTCCCCTTGTTGTTTGGTTTATTAGGCCTTAGTTTGGGATGTAGTTTCCAACAGTGTGTTTCATCATGCCCCTCTTTGGAACAATGTTTGCATATAGTTTTCTCCCCTTCTTTATTTACACTTGCATTCTTCTTTCATTTCCATTTTCCACCCTTCTCTTTCTCCTTACCCTTGAATGGCTTCTTCTTACTACCCTCTTCCTGAATGTTCTTTCCTCTTGCTTCAAGGTACGTGGCTTGCACACATACCTCATCTAAATTGATTGGATTGAACATAAGGATAGTGTGTTTTAAGTAGGAATGTAAACCCCCAATGTATTTCAATAGAGTATCTTGGTAATTCAAGTTTTCTCCTAACAATAAAGCCCTTTTCCTAAACTCCTAGGTATAGTCTTGAATGTTTGGCCCTTGAGTTGCCTAAAGTTTTGCCAACTCATAATGTATTTTCACATGCAGGCTAAAGGATAAAACTTTCTTTTAATTGAAGAAACAAATTCAACCCAAGAAATGGATATCTTACCATGAATTATCATTTCATCTTGAGTCTTTGCTTCCCACCAAACTAGTGTTGATTCTTCTAGCCTCAATGAAGCCAACTAGATCTTTATGTCATCTTCTTGAAGGTTCTGAATTCTGCAATAAACCTCCAATTGTCGAATCCAATTATCTAACTTCTCTACATTCACTTCACCATTGTACATGGGAAGTTCAAACTGAATGTCCAATTTGATTAAGGGAGTTTTTTCTTTTGGGGTTTTTGAATGAGTATGAACAGTTTTTGTGGTGGAAGTGGAAGTCGATGTTATTGGTGATTATGAGGATGATGAAGATGATGAGGATGATGATGAGGATGGTGGAGATGGAGGAGGCTTTCCTCCATTACCTTTTGAATCCTTCTTTTCATATTTTTATCTTATGAGTTTCCCTCTCCATGTGGAGACTTAGAACTCTCTCCAGCCATCCTAGTATTCCTCTCTTCATAGAGGACTCTAACCATGTCAGTTAAACCATAAAAAGCCTTCTTGAATGCTTCCTCTTTTGAAATACCTTCAGTCTCTCTTGCTCCATACATGATAGCTTTAGATTCAAGCTCAGCTTCTGGTATTGCTTGTACCTCCTCAATCTCAGCTGAAGGTAAAACTTGAGGTGCTTCAAGTGCAGCTGGGAGTGAAACTTTCGGTGGATATTGTGGCCTTGTGGCTCTCCTTCTTTTGGTCCTAACCTCAAGACTTGCAACCAATAGTTTCCCTTCTCCTCTCTACAACTTTAACCTTGTAAGCATCACAAATTTGCAACCATTAAAACCCTACTCGCACAAAATTCAAGCAAATAACTTGCTCTTATACCAACTTGATCTGTTGTTGAATGTTAGTTTTGTTGTGCTAATTTCAACTTCATAATTAAAAGACAATTTCTCGTCATTTGCTTCATGTAAATAGGTTTTTTTATGGTGTTTGTGAGTGTAACAGGTAAATTTGTCAAGTTTTATGTCAAGTTCATGAGAAAACTAGCATGTAAATAAAGTGTTTAACAACAACAAATAAATATACAACAAACCATCAAGATAAGCACTTAACATATTGTTTTGATGAAGGAGTTCACCCCTCCTGGGCTACATTTCCTTGGTCCAGCTTCCATGGCTTGGGCCTCTATATTAGCTCAAAATGGAAAAAAGGGTTGTTTATAACGCTTCACTACTACTAAAACATACTTCAATGTGCTCAGAACATCCAAATCATCTAGGAATGACTCTTTATGAGCCCAAATTGGTCGAATTTCGCAAAATTTATGGTCCTTTCAATTTTCCCTAGGAAAACTCCACCAAATCTGGAGAAACTCTAGTTAGCCCCACCAAAATTGGAGTAGTGTCGAATTTCTCGGGCCTACTAAAACAGCCGCCAATTGTAGTTTCTTATCCTTCCGAAAATTTTGGGCATATGGGGCACACGTGGCCAAGGGTCGGGGCTAACTGCCCCCCCCCCCCCGTCGGTTAGCACCCTCCATGTTCGACACTTAACATTTAAATACCCCTTCAACCGCATACATGTTAAGTCATATGGTTGTGGCATAGTGGTAGGCCTTGGTGCTTTTGTGGGTGAGGTCACTGGTTCAACTCCGCTGACTTGCCGAATAACATTTTTCCACTGTGCACCAACCTGCTAGGCCCTTGGGGGGGACACATGGTGGCCAACAGGCTTGCCATGTCACCTTCTCATTGGTCCTCCGACGACCAATAAAAAAAGCCAACACAACAAATTGTTGACCAATCATAAAGTGCCACTTAGCGTGACCTCATTTACTGTTGACCAAACTTTGGCCTGCACAGTCACCTGCCATGTTAGTAGTGCGGATTGTTGATTGGGAATGACTGTAACTTTTTTTACAAAATTCTTTTGTTTGGCAAAGTGGACAAAAGTCTTTATCTTTCTCATACAAGCTCCGTTTTGAGTGAAATGAGTTGCGTTGGGATCATATTACCGAGATGGACATGGTCGTTTAGTTTTTAAGTGATTCTAAGCACTTTGATTTTTGAGCTAAATATTGATCATCTGATCATTCCTCCCAGTGGCCACTGTGCAGTTTTTCCCGATAGTGAACACTGTGCCCCAGAGTTCCTTATCCAAGCCTAAGCTATGCTCTGCGCAGTCTTAGTTACTAATAACCCTCCCTATCACCTGGAATTATGCAATGCGCAGTTACTGGGCCCTTTTACTAGCCTGTGATCTGTCCCGGGCCCGGACCATGGAAAACAATGCATCATCTTAGACTAGCAGGTTTTGGATTTGATGTTGTCACGTCATGAGTGAATTGTAGGAACAGGTACACTGATATATCATGGCAAGATGACGAATGGCATTAAGAAAGAGTGCACATGCTAGAAGACTCACTTACAGCTGGATGGACGAAAGAAGATCATCAAAGAGCAAGCGAAAGGAACACATTCATGTAACCATATTATAAGACCAAGACCATTTAAGACCCCGTAGCATCAAGCCATGCGAACGAGAAGACAAAGCACATCCATCACTCAGCAGCAACAATAGCATGACATTTCCACCACAGCTAGCTAGTCCATGTCAGCAGTGTCATGTCAAGTTGTGTCATGAATTGTCTAGGCCACATCACTACTATGGGCCAAATCTGTTGTAACCGAATGTAATGTAAAGTGAAATTCCAACGGACACACACATGAAGATGAAGAGTCATTTCATCTGAAAAGTCATATGAATTTAAATGGTTATGAGGGTAGCCCAAGAGTCACAAGGGTCAAGCCGCACCATTGGCTATATATAGCATTCCCATTGTATAAGCAAAAAAATTTCACCTTGGCTCCTCCCACATAGCCTTGAGAATTTTCAGTCAGTTCTTTGAGGAGCGAAGAGTGGCTCCAATGTCCCACTACTAGGACTAGTGATGTATGGTGTACACATGTGTCTTAGAACTTTTGCTTAATACAAAAGCATGTTAAGGCCAACACGTTTACATGCATGTTTTGTTGATGTTTGTAAGACTATTCTTTCGTCATTTCTAATGCATGTTTGTTTCACCTGTACTAAGATAGTTGAACTACTTCGGTTGTTTTAATACTTACATTGTTTGGAATGTGACGTATTGGTTATCATTGTTGTCTCATCCTTGTGGGCTACTCCGCGGGATATTAGACAGACCTTTCTTGTTTACTAGTTATAACGACTGTCACATCTGTGTGGACTACTCTACTGGATGGTGTACGTGTTTTTCCTTGTACTTTAGTTTTAACAACTTCCGCATCCACTGTGGACTATTCTATTAGATGTTGGACAGACCCTTTCTGTTTTGCGTGTGTCTCTTCCTGGGTGGTACTACTACCTTTCACTTAGAGGCTCATTTTACTCTCCCCCTTTGCAGCAAGAGAATCTAAACACAAGTTACATTACGCACTCACTGTTGGGGCAAAATAATTGCCTATCATTTAATTTGTCAACCCAAGGGTTTCGTAAACTTGTGAAGCATGTGTGTACTATATGTGCTAGAAATTATCTTTCGGTTTAGATCAATCTAACTACAAAATAATGAAAACCAATTCATCTAATCTGTGAAATCAAATAATGAAAATGAAATTCAACGAACCTATGAAATAAAAAACAACTAATGTATACTTAGTTACTCCAACATCCAATTATGAAGTGTTACCTTCTTGAGATGAGGTGTAAGAAACTATTTATTGTTGGGTTGTGTTATATTCTTTCCATGACTAGCCCACATAGTTAATCGGGAGTCAGAAGGAGGGAGGTCACAGGGGGTTCGAGGGGTACCTGTAACCCCACTTTACCCTATGTTAGGTTGGGCGGACCCACCTATGGTTTTGTGCATGATTTTTGCATATGTTTTTTGGACGCGATGGTTTTCGGTCCATGGTATTGGATGCTTCGGCATGTATAAATATGTATTGTAACATTGAAAGAAACATAATAAAAAATCAAACTAGTAGTCTCGGTTTTGGGATCCAAGAGAAAATCTTTGTGTATATGTGTTTTATGTGTTATGCTCTCGCATTGTTTATTTTATGTGTTTTAGAATTCGTATGCAGGTAATTTCTGTATGGGTTAAAACGTACATTTGGTATCAGAGTTGTTTTGGCTTCGCCTTTGTTGCTGAGGGGTTTTGCTCAGGCCTGTGTTAGACCCTGTTCAGTGGGAGATCTGTGAGATCGATTCTGCTGGTGAAAGAAGATTGCGAGCAGTGGAAAGATAGAGATCGGGAAATTTAACGGTCAGAGTTTTCAGTTGTGGAAACTCAAGATGGAGGATCTGTTGGTGGATAAAGATCAGTGGATCGCAATAGATTCGGGTACTAAACCAACGGGAGTGTCCGATGAAGAATGGAAGAAGTTGGATTGGAAGGCAAAGAGCACAATATGATTGTGTGTCTCAGATTCAATATTGTTGAATGTATCAAGGGAAGATACGACGAAGGTTTTGTGGGACAAGTTAGGGAATTTGTACCAATCTAAGTCTCTAGTGAATAAACTGTTCTTGCGGAAAAAGTTCTATAACCTGAGGATGAAAGATGGAGACTTGGTGACAGAGCATCTGAATGCATTTAATGCCGTGGTAAGTCAGTTAGCCTCTGTTGATATTAAAATTTCAAATGAAGATAAGTGCATTAGTTTGTTGTGTTCTCTACCAGATTTGTGGGACAGTCTGGTTATTGCAATAGGTAGCAATGCAACTGCCTTGTAGTTTGATGAAATAGTCTCATCCTTGCTAAAGGAGGAGATGAGACGGAAAAATATGGAGAGCCAGAATGGTGATGCCTTGCCTATACGAGGATGATCCCAGAACAGAAACAAAAATAATTCATTGAGTGGGAGATCTAAATCTCCAAAAAAACCAGTAAAGGTGGTGTGCTGGAAATGCGGAAAGGAAGGGAACTACAAAAGGGACTGTAAATCTAAAGCTCCTAACAAAGGAAAGGGACCTGATGATGCTCCTTCTGCAGAGGCGAAAACCACCTCAGATGAAGGTGGGGATGTGTACTTGGCTTCTTCAAGTACACATGTAGATCACGAGGCATGGTTGATTGACTCAGGTGCATCCTTTCACTTCACTCCCCATAGAGAGTGGTTCTGCGAGTATGAGAAATACGATGGTGGTGATGTCTTCTTGGGGGATGACAGAAAGGCTAGAATCGTTGGTCGCGGAAAAGTAAAATTGAAGTTGCAAAGTGGAAGGGTTAGAACACTTCTGGGTGTTCTGCATATTCTTGCATTAGCCAGAAATCTGATTTATGTAAGCAAGTTGGATGATGCAGGTGTAAAAAAAGTGTTTGAGAAGGATACCTGCAAAATGGTTCAGGGAGCACTGGTATTGATGCAGGGAGTTCGGATTGGAACTTTGTACAAGATTCAAGGTAGCACTATTGTTGATTGGTGCAACAGTTCTGTGGTTCCTGAAAGTGGAGCAAAAAATCTAGTGGTCTCTGGAGAGAAGACCATGTTGTGGCATCAAAGGCTTGGACATATTAGAGAGAAAGGCCTTTGAATACTTCATGGTAAAGGTATGGTAGAAGGTATGAGTAATAGCTCTCTGGATTTTGATTTCTGTGAAAATTGTGTATATGGGAAGCAGAAGCGGGTGAGTTTCCCCTTTGGTAGTAAGAGGGAAAAACAGATATTAGAGCTTGTGCACAGTGATGTGTTTGGACCTATGAAGGTTCCATCACTAGGTAAGTATGTGTACTATGTATCATTTATAGATGACTTCTCA
>APFE031055392.1:0-28827 GCA_000404065.3 Pinus taeda | reverse complement strand
TATACATCCGTATGCATAAGCTCTAATTCTTCGCTCTTCTTTTCTTTCCCAACTCTGAGAAATCTGACTCTCTTCTCTTTTCCATAAATGCAATTCTCACAGAAGTCCAAATCAACATTCTTCAAACCCGGCAACAAATTCCTTGAGTGAATAATCTTCATCCCCTTTTCACTCATGTGTCCGAGCCTATGATGCCATAATGCTACATCTGCTCCTTTGGATGTTAAAGCATTAACAGAGTTAGAAATACCATTGCATAAATACAATGTACCAACCCTTTCGCCTTTTGCTATTACCAGGGCTCCTTTGGTAACCTTCCAAGCTTTATCTGTGAAAGTTGTCACACAACCTTCACTGCTTAATTGCCCCGTTGAAATCATATTTTTATTTAGATCTCGAACATGCCTTACCTCCTTTAGTAGTCATTGGTTTCCATTTTGTTGTTTTACAAGAACCTTACCCATTCCAACAATTTTACAGGGCTTATCATCACCCAAACAAACTTGTCCAAAATCTCCTTGAGCATAGTCATGAAAGTATTTCTTATCAGTTGTGGCATGGAATGAGGCCCCTGAATCTACCACCTAGGAATCAGTAATATTTTCGAAAGAAAGAATCAAAGCATCTTGTAACACCTCACTTGTCAGATTTGCTTCATGATTGTTTTCTTGCTGTGCATCTCCTTCTTTTCCCTTCTGAGATATACAATCTTTCTTTAGGTTTCCTTTCTTTCTACGTTTCTAGCACACTATCCTCGATCTGGACTTGGATCTTCCTTTTCTTGATTTACTGCAATATCCTGAGCTCTTTTCTCTTTCCATTTTTCTTCCTCTAGACTCTGCACTCAAAGCATTACCCGATGTCTCACCAGAGCTTTTCCGTCGCATTTCCTCACTAAGGATAACATCAACAACATCATCAAACTCTAAAGTACTAGATCCAGAAATAGAGTTACTAATGGCCATTACTAAACCATTCCAACTTTCTAGAAATGAGCACAAGAATAACAAAGATCTAACTTCATCATCAAAGTTTACCCCTACAGAACATAATTGACTTGTAATAGTATTAAAATCATTTAAATGGTCTGGAACAGATCCACCTTCCGACATCTTCATATTAAATAGCTGTTTCATAAGAAATACCTTCTTTGATGCTGACGGTTTTTCATATAGTTTCTCCAATGCCTTAATCAAACCCTCTCTCATTGTTTCCTTCGAAATGTTGAAGGCGACTGACGCTGCAATGCACAACCGTATTGTTCCAAGTGACTTTCTATCAAGAAGGTTCCATTCTTCATCTGTCATACCAGTCGGCATCTTTGATTTTCCACCCAATGGTAGGTATAGATCTTTCTGATACAGATAATCTTCCATCTACATCTTCCACAGTGAGAAGTTTTAGCCATTAAATTTCTTGACCCTAAACTTACCATCTTCTGCCATTGCTCCCACTCGAACGAGGAACCCTTCTTTCCTGTGAGTTTATCAGCCAAATAGACCTTCAGCTCTAATACCAGTTGTTAGAAAATTATATATTACGAAGCAATGGAACACATAAAATATTGCAAAAATATAAACACAGAAAATGCATAAAATAAGAGAGACACAGATATACGTGGTTCACCTAGTTTGGGCTACGTCCACCCTGAACAGCCAGTCCTTCCTTTATATTATCCAGCAAAATAAAGAGACAAAACCTACAACAGATCCGCTGTAATATCCTTTGTTTCTCTCACGGTCTCACCTCTTTGTTTCTCACTCAAAGAATACACATCTATTACACAACTTCAAAGACAATGCCCTCATAAAAAGAGAGGGGTTTCCTTCTAGGGAAAAAAACCCTAAACTAAACATAAGTTCTACCATTAGATCATCTGCCTAATGAATGGCCTAGGTTGACTAGAAATTACTATACTTTTACAAGGCAATTTTACATCTATTTTTGGCTTCGGAGGCGCTGCCCCCGAGCCCCCGCCGAGGGACCGCTAGATCACAGACTCCCCAGCTAGGGGGGATTGGCCCCATTGGACCCCCGTGGGGGGGACAAGTCCCCCTCGCATGGAGGGGTGTACAAACTTCCTGGGGTATACATCTAGCTGAAACAAAGACCTCTGAAGAATCATGCTCCACACACAACACTTTGATACACACCTTGTAATATCTTGATCTCATATCAATTTTAAAAAATACCATTCTCCCTTCAACTCATCAAATAAATCATTAATCTAAGGCAATGGATACTTGTTCTTGAGAGTCACCTTATTCGACTTCCTATATCCAATTCATAATTTGAGAGTACCATCCTTTTTCCTTAGAAACAACACTGGTGCACACCAAGGAGACACACTTTCCCTTATGTATCCCTTATCAACCATTTCTTTAGGCTAAAACTTTAGTTCCATCAACTCAAACGTGATCATCCTATAAGGTTCCTTAGATGTTGGTGCTACTCCTAACATCAACTAGATAGAAAATTCCACCTATCTACGGGGAGGAAACTTTGGAATCTCTATAGGAAACACATCCTGAAACTATTTTAAGATAGGATACTTCCTTAGGAATCCATCATCCTCATCCTCTTTCCCCTTGTCATTCGAAACATGAACTACAAACAATAAACATCCTTTCTTGGTGTTGTGCTTATCTTGCATAACTATAACAATTTCATTGATGTGGGCTTATTATTTCTCTGTAATACTCTCTTTTCTCCATCATCATCCAAGCACTCAATAGCCTTGTAATAGAAATCCACCTTGGTCCTGTGAATGAACAACCAGTCCATGCCCAAAAACATGCTATATGAACCCAAAGGAAGCACATTTAAAAGCTTGTTGCAGGCATACCATTAAGCTCAAATGGAAAATACTTCACCCAATGATGAACTCTTATCTTGGTCCCTATAGAAAACTGGACCAACCAAGCTTCTACATGTCCTTCCTTATTGAACCAACAATGATCCACTAGGTAAGGATTAATATAGTCATAATTCAATCGAGGATCAATCAAAATGGAAAAGACTTAATCATAAAGCTTACCTTCCATATCTATAATGGATGCCTATTGATATGCATCCTTTTTATCCACTACTACATAGATCCGATGAATGCTCTAGCCTACATCCCAAACTATTTGCGCTTCTTGAGAACTATAAATCTGAGGCCAGCCACCCTTATGTGAAGGAAAGTCCCTCCTGTGATGATCTCCACCATAGGTCCCACACCTCAAAGTAGTTCTTCAATTTCATTTATTTTTGTGCTCCTCAATCTGTGACCCATGCCCCCTCTCATCTACATTGAACTTCTTATGAGGTGCCACATTTTCCTTGTCACTTACATCCTGAGCTTTTCCTCACTTCTTGAGAAATTTACCTTTAGTCTTCTCATTACCTTTCTAGTCATGTTTTAATTCAAGCTTGCTCTTTGACTACTCATAACAATGCTTCACCTTTCTTATGGGTCCCTCTAATTACTGATTCTTATCAAATTCAATCCATTTTATGAATGATAGTGGTAATCTGTTGATGAATATTTGGATATTTGTCTTCTCATCCTTGAGATATGGCACACATCTCAACAAATATATAAATTTGGTTGTGTACTCTTCATATGTCATGGAGCCCATCTTCAGCGCATAAAATTCCTTGGCCTTCCTATCATAATATCTCTGAGACAGGTACTTCTTCTTGAAGATTCTTTCAAACTCATCCCAAATCGACTCCTCTTCTTTGATGCCTCTGACTTGCATGACATAATTCCGCTAGATGTTTGCTTCTCCCTTGATATTGAAGGTAACTATATTAGCTTTCATGTTCTGAGGATAATCATGGAACCTGAATATTTTTTTCATTCGAAGTAATCATGCTTCTGCATATTTTGATAACTTCAATTTCCCATCAAAAGTATGAGTCTTGGCTTTATTGAACTCCTCCAGAGAGTATCCCTTCTCACTCTTCTTATAAGGATGTTGGTGGTGATAATGATGATGTCTCTCAAAAATAGAGCTAGAATAAAACCCATGAGTGCTAACCCTCCTCTCAGGTGTATCCAATGATTTTCCACCCTTCATTGTATCATCTATGTCCATCAAATACCCTTTCAGAGACCCGCTTCTATCTTCACCATTAGTATTTCCTTCCGGTCCATAAATGGTCCCCACTTGTCCCTACTTATATAAATCTAAAAGGATTTGGAGGATGAGTACATTAACTTGAAATCACTTTTCTTGAGCCTTGGAATGCCTTTCATGTGCCTTAATAAATTTCTCATTGTCTACCTTGCAACTCATAATTTATTTCTTCAAACTTCTCATTGTATTTGTGAAACCAATATAATATCCCTCTTCTTACTCCGTAATTGATCTCTCCCATCATACCAATGCCTCTTTCAGCCTGTACGAAGAGATATGAACTATACTCAACTATTGTTCTCTTCATCTCTTGGCCTTCTATTTCTTGCACATTGCCATTTCTAGCTAAATAAAAAAAAAAAAAAAAAAATCAAAAGCACACCTCAATGTATCTTAGGGGAGGCTATTGCATCTGCATAGGCCAATCTGAATTAGCGCGATACAACATCACAAGCATATTGGCTCATACATGGATATTATAACCATGACAATAAATAGCTAACATGCATGCATGATAAACAAATAAACAACTCACACATATGCATAGCGATTTGCATTCACCCTAAGGTCCAATGTTGCAACTCCGCTATCATACCCCACTTTATGACACCACCACATCATTACCCACTTTTACAAGCTCTCAAGGGTAAACATGAGTTGGGAGTTACTATGACATGACGCAAAATCCAAGTTCTAGTTATGGAAGTGGGGTCTACAAACCACAAGCATACTACAACCTCCCAAGAGCACCACATCACCTATATACCAAACAACATTTGTTGATGATCATTCTTTGGGCTGGAATTAACTTTTTCCTAACCATAAATCTTAGTCATATGCATTGCTACCTTCATGGATTTGTAACCGATATATCCCTGTTTAGAGAGTGCAGTTGATAACCCAGATCAGGATTTTCATGGCTAGCTACAGACCAACTACCCAAAATAACCTAGAATTGTCCATAATTTAGTCTAATATGATAAAAGGTATTTATAAAAAGTACTAAGGCTAAGATATTTCTCAAACATGAAAAATACATTGTAAACATGATAATCTATAGGTTATCTGAATTAAGCCTTCTGTGATCCATAAGTTTGAAACAAATTGAGATGTCTCTTATGATGTGATTTTAACCTAAAGTTTTCTCAATATTTAATCTACAGATTATCAATGCATATCTATTCAATGTCTTCTTAACTTCATCATAGAAACATCAATCAGGCCTAATGTGTTCTCAAACTAGCTGCGCCAGCACTAGTTATCCCATGCATTCATTTAACCATTCAATAACTTATCAAATCATGAGTAAGATCCATAACAAGATCACATCATTCAACCAGGATTATAACCAACATTTAATCAGAATGAAGCCATGACAAACCAATCATAAAATAAACACAATAACCCATACATGTGCTCATTTATCACTCTTATAGCCAATTTTCTCACATTTGGTCAATAAGCCTTCAAACAGGATCATTCACATCATTTGAGCACTTTTTCATCCTGCATACACAAAGCCTCAAGTATTACTCTCTCATCTCCCTGATTTTTTGCTTGAAACTTCTTCATTTCAGTCATTTTTAGGATCAATGCACCGTGGCCAGTCATTGGCCAACATTGATTACCAAGTTGTCCTACTCTAGGCTTGCGTTGATCACATACACATTTTCCTATGTTGGGGGTGCGTTGGTTCTAGAAATTCGGTAATACAAAAAATAATCCTAAAGCTCCCACTTCCAAAATCTTCCAAGACTTTTTGTAACTATTTATCTTGGATAAAAGTCTCAAATCCTATCCTATCCTACCTTGCAATTTTCATCCCTTATCCCTTGAGCTCATCCTCTTGTCAAGAGTGGATCTCAAGCCTAAATTGGTAAAAGCATAAGAATTCATGAACTACCTCCCTCATCTATATATTTAGAACCATCCATAGGTAAGGGGTTGGCTTTTGGATATTGATTCTACCCTTATGTTGCTACTGTGAGAGACATTATTCCATGCATTTGGGTCACTAAAGGTGCACTTCCTGGCAAGAAAAGGAAAATTCAACATGGAGGAGCTCTTCTACAAGATCAACACCTATTTTGTGTTGTAACTCACTCCATTTCTATTAACGCGAAGAGTGTTTTGTTCTCCTATATATGATTTTATGATTTAATGTATTTCAATACCAAGTTGATCTATAAAATAAAGTGATTAGATGATCCTACATAGATCTCGTAGATTGTTGGATCGTGTTGTCTGATTTTGTAGGTTTTAATTATAGCAACCAGAGCTAGGATTGGAGCATACAAGACAAGGAAGGAGCGAAGCATACAATAGATTCTAGGTAGGCTTCAACCTAGTATCTATTTACTTCAAGGAAAACATCAACTTCTTTGTATTTTTGTTGTTCTAGGTCTGTCCACTAAACCTAGGGAAGATACTTCTGTTTGTAGTCATAGATTTTTCATAACAAATTTGTGACTCCACTACGGAATAATGTATACCCTTGGTGGTTTCTTGGTCCTTAGTTCTTTTCATACCTCTTCTTCGAACCTTCATTTTCATTCTAACTCAAGAATAAACCTAAGAAGAAATTTCATTGAGCTTTTCTTACATTTTTTGTGTTAGAACTTGGCTTTCCTTGATCACCACACCCTATGGTCTAGAGACAATGCATTGCAGTGCACCCTAGCCTTCTCTGCACCTGTGTTGTAGTGCACCCTATCCCTTTCACCACCTGTTATGATCTCAATTTGATGCAAAGAATTGCCTTTTTGTGATTTTCTCTCTAATTAGCTTTGTTCCAGATGGTCCTCCTTATGTCCCTAAGTGTGTCTTCGTCTCTCATAAGCCTTCATATTATTTCCTTTTGGTTTTGTGTGCCTTTGATAAGAATTTGTTTAGATCTTCCTTTTTTCTTGTTGTTAAGTCATTAGCAAATTCATTTTTTTTATCATTGAGTGCTTAAAAGAATTGGTTTTCTAGTCATCATTCTCAATAGTATATTTTATCAATGATTAGGCAAATATCTTAGTTTTCATTCAAAAATTAATTGGAATCCAAAAGAAAAATATTATGCATCATGTATTACATATAGGGATTTGATTTTGATTGGAAAAGTGAAGTTGTAGAGATCGATTGTTGCATCACTTATTTGTTGCATTGTTGATTAATTTCTTCTTCCACTACTTAGTTAGGCTTTTAATTGTTAAAAGAGAAATGAAAATAGTTCTTTTTGTCATATTAGTTGCATCATAGGTGTGTTCATGTGACATCAAATTTTGAGCCTTGAAATCGAAATATAATTCAAGATCAAATCTAAAATTCATCTAAATTAACCTAAGGAGCATTCGAAACTTAACACAAACATCTAGAGGTTTAGGCTAGAGACATGTTCTGAAGTCTTTAATTGTAGGAGTTGTCATTTATTTCCTAGCATTGCATCTTGAGGGTGATATCCCTTTCCATGTACATAAGTGTATCAAATCTTTCACCACATAACCTTGGGTATATCAAATGGTGCTCCACGCATGATAAGTATATGGGAACACTCTCATCGAATGGTTACACATTAAAAAACACTACTATGATCTACACTTTCACATACCATCGAGTATATTTTTCAAGTCCACCCTAGGTTGTTATCCATCCATATGTAGCTCAGTTAGTCAACTTCTACATTGTGATACACCGAACACAACATTCGAGGAGATTTCATGTACGTATGTTAAGTCCTTAATTCTCCAAGGTGTATATTGCAATTCACAGTTACTTGGGAAACATTTTGCTTCGTTTACCCCTTTGTTTTATTTTTTGTTTTTAATTTCTAAAATGAATTAATTGACCACAGAAAAACATCATTACCATGGGATAAATCCTTAGTAGATCTTAGGCTGAGACTAACGGTAACAGTTCTTGAGTCCACCATTCAAGCAAACCCATTTGACGGGAATCCTGGTCCTTTTCCTTGTTTTCGAAATATTGGTGATCTTTATATGGCAACGTTGTCCCTTCCCAGATTCACCTTTTGTTTTTTAGTTTGGTTGTTTTCGAACACTATGGTTCCGAATGTCCAAATTGCTTCTCAACCATGTTCTCCTCCACCTGAGCAATATCAACCTCAAGTTGATCCTAAAGTTGACCCTTTGCCTTCATCAAATTTTTTTTATGCATCCCTTTCTTCCTCTTAGCCTAGTGAAAGCCTTGATTCTAGTAACCAGGAAGCTAATAAGAACAAGAAAATTACAAAGAAGAAGAAAAAAATAAGCAAGGGGTCACCCAATCAACCATTACTACCCATGCAACTATTATGGAGGAACCTTCCAATCAGTGCCACAAATCTAAATTCACCTGCATGTTATGTAAGGGTCACCACCTTCTTAGAGATTGTCCCAGTATTCCAAATATATTAGAAGTGTGGTTTATAGACTCATGCCATCCTTTGTAATCAACTTCTAGAGATCATGCTCGTGATAATCCCTCAACAAAGGATAGTAAGGTGCATGGGAAAAATGCTAATGTCAAATTTCCCTGTAAATTATGTGAAGGGAATAATCCTATTCACCTTTATCCAGATATGGACGAAGTCTCAAAAGTGTGAAAACCTTACAACTTTTCAGCCTCATCTTTCAACTGGTTATCGAAATCTTTCTCCCAATCCTCCACTAGTTGATCAAGTGATTGATCAAAATCCAAATCCAATAAATCCCACTCTGTATGAACATGAATCCCATGAGTTTGTTCATAATCAACCATTGGTTGAGGAAATGGTTGAACTGATTCTAGTTTAATTCGACCATACATTTCTCGTAGAGAGTGAGGATCATACAGCTTGGGTTCTTCTTTTTTATTATAATTCTGCTAGACAAGGGGGCATTTTTCTCATTCCCATCAAACCCCCTCGATGGAAATAGGCCATTGATTTTGACTGGAATCAATTGATATAACCTTGTCTCCTTTATTACCTGCCTTTTAAGATCATGGTAAAGGCTTATGATAAGAATATCCATCACACTAATATAGATGAGGGATATTCTATTAGTATTCTATCCTCCACTGCTTGGAAAGCTCTAGGTTCCCCACAACTTGCATCCATTGCTTCGAATTTGTTAGCTTTTAATAGAAGAACTAGTCAAACCTTAGGGATCCTTGTTCAGTTTCTTGTTACCTTGGGAGGAAAAACTATATGTATTGATGCTATGGTTTTCAGGGGCCCTTTCGACTTCAATTTTATCCTGGGGCAAGACTATGTTTATACTATGAATGTTATTGTGTCCACACTCTTTTGAGTGATGTGCTTCCTATATGATGGAAGGATTGTGACTATCGATCAACTTTCATTTGTTGGTCCTAATTCGACCACTAATCATCCTACTTATCTAAGCATTCCCAATGTGCAAGTGGTATCTTTCCCACTAAACGTTAATTATGTGGAAACCTATCCCATTGACATACCTACTAATGAAGATGAGCCTTTCACTATCTTCTCAACTTCTTTCAGCCTAGATCCATTAAGTGATATGGAGAATCATTTACTAGGGGCATTGGAGCCTAATAGTTCCATTGAGTAATTTGATATGTATCTGTTTCAAATCATTGTTCTTCCATCTAATGAGAACCTCTTGGAAGCCATTCTCTCTTGGAGGCCATGATCGGATTTTGGAGCAAAGTTCTTTGTCGTGTGTCAAGCGTGTTGAAAAATGAATAAAGGTTCTTTGAAGCAGAGTTCATTTTCTTGTGTCAAGCTCATTTAAAAAATGAAACAAGGTTTGACCATCATAGTTCATTTCCTGTGCCAAGCTCGTTAAAAAATGAAGAAAATCCCCTTCCAATTCAAATCTTTAATTAGAATTCGTAAATTACCAATCGAGTCCTTCATTTGATCTCGTAAATGAATTTAATTTCATCCACCTATTAGTAACTAGTAGTCTACTTAGGTGAATGAAATGAATCTTTGGTGTCATGTACCATGAATTGATTCATTATGGTGGGGGCATGCAAGATTATTTTAAGAAAAGTTTCCCATCTTTCAAGCTTGTGTAAAACTGAAACCAATCTCAAGCATAGTTACGACATGTTTCGAGGTTTTGTAAAAATGAAACCAATTTCAAGCATAGTTTCCCATGTTTCAAGCCTCTGTAAAAGTGAAACCATTCTTATCCTTTCTCTTGTGATTGTCATTTTTATTAGCCTATTTTTCTAGATAAGCCTCGATTTCCTTTTCCCATCATCGAGATCTGCTTGGCTGATCATACACTTTCACTTTGTTTTTACTCTTTCCCGAGGAACAACTACGATGAGTGGTCTTATTAGTCAGCCTCTTGACCTTTGCATATTTTGAGTAGCTCCATAATGAACAAAACTAGTTGCTATCCTTTATACCATTCGTTCCTTGAGGTGATGTCCTCTTTCATCTCTTTTTAGACTCCCAAAATATGAAAAAAAAATTGAGCACTTGTCTTTTCGAACACGTTATTTTTGCCTCTTTTTCAAACTCCCTAACCATGAAAAATATGTCAATTTTTTACCTCCACTAGACTTGTAAAAAAATGAAATAGTGATGGACTCGTCGATCATGATGCGACCAATCCACTCCTTCTCTGGCTTAATTAAATATTCTCAGAGGGATTCATCTAAAGGATGAACTTACAGATAGCATATGTTATCCTCCCCAACCTTATTAAAAAGTAAATATGTACTAACTAGTATGGTTGGGGAAATTGAGAAAAGAGGATACTCCATTTTTTAATGGAAGAAAGTCTCTCTTGAACACGACACTCTTCCACTTAATCTTCGTGGTTGTTGAGTTGAGAAATTTTCTTGTCTTTTGGTTTATCGTACCATTTCAAAGCCTTCATTTTTTGTTTTAGGTCAATGCTACCAACTCCATTTAGTGTCACCATTATGTTCAACATAAGGCATTTAGTTAACATCCACTACAATACTCTTAAGCCTTCATTCCATGTAGTCCTTTCTTGACCGAGTTCTATATCAACATCTTTCTGCCTCAAATCATGATAATTGTTTTGTTTCATTGATCAGGGATACATCAAGGCCCTCGTGCGACAAGTCACTTCCTATCGAGATGCGCTCATTATCTAGGAAGTTGACCTAGAAACACTCTTTTGATACCTCGGTGCTTGCATATATCAATGGAAAGTTTCCTCGATCTCAATGACCTCTTTACATCATTGGCCTTTGAATGAAAGATTTTGTATGGAGTCCGACATCAACTCATTTATTCAAACCATACAGATTGTATTGCAACACATTGAAAGCCATTAATATCGTCAGTGGTTTCTCTCTCATCTATTAAGAACTTACATCAATATACGGTAATCAGATGGTGTCTACCATATTCAACCTCAGCTCATTGATTCAGATGGTTATACTCGTACATCGATTAGTCATGTGAATAAGATAGAAGATGTTGGATCTAGTTTCATCCATCCAGGCTATGATTTCAAGAGTAATACAAGATCACAATGTATGATGGCTATGATCATATAGACAATCATCTAGTCATGAGTCCACCATTTATCATCTATGAACATGAATTTTGATCATTGTACATGTAATGTTAGCTTATGTTCTGACTATGGTTATGCCGTCCTCAAGAAATATTTCATGATGTAAATGTAGTATAAGAGATGATGATCTAGTTGCTTGTTCTTAATCCTAACTTGTCACAAAGTAAAGCACTTCATTCATCAGTTGCCATTTCTGACTTTGTGCTTTATCGGGCAATTTGTTATAGGCCATTTTGTCACATCTAGTTAAGAGGCCTTCAAATAGGATCATTTACATCCTTTGAATGCTTTGTCATCCTCCCTAGACAAAGCCCTAAGTGTGCCTCTCTCATATCCCTAAGTTTTTTCCTGAAACTGCGTCATTTCAGTAATTTTAGGCCCAATGCACCCTGGCCTCTCAATGGTTAGCATTGATTACCAAGTTGTCCTACTCTGGGTGTTCGTTGATCACCTACAAGTTTCCCTATGCCAGGGGTGCATTGATTCTAGAAAATCAGGAAAATAAAAAGGAATCCCAAAGCTTCCTCTTCCAGAAACTTCCAGGATATGTTGTAACTATTTACCTTGGATAAAATTATTGAATCCTATCCTATACTACCTTGGGCTTTTCATACCTTATCCCTTGATCTTATCCTCTCATCAAGATTGGATGTTAATCCTAGATTGTTAAAATGATAAGAATTCATGAACTACCTCCCTCATCTATATATTTACAGCCATCCGTAGGCCATGGGTTGACTTTTGGAGATTGATTCTACCCTTATTTTGTTGATGTGAGAGACATTATTCCATGCACTAGGGTTGCTATAGGTGCACTTTGTGGCAAGGAAAGGACAAGTCAACTTGGAGGAGCTCTTCTACAAGATCAACAACTATTTTTGGTTGTAACTCAATCCATTTCTATCAACGCAAATATTTCTTTGTTTTCCTATATATGATGTTATGATATCATATATTTCAATACTATGTGGATCTATTGAATAATGTGATCAGATGATGTTATATAGATCTTGTAGATCGTTGTGTCATGTTGTCTAATTTTTTTAGGTTTTAATTATATATATTAGAGCTAGGATTAGAGCATATATGCCAAAGAGGGAGTGAAGCATACAATAGATTGCAGGTAGGCTTCATCCATTTATATATTTAGTTTAAGGAAAACATCAACTTGTTTGTCTTTCTATTGTCCTTGGTCAGTCCACTAGGCATAGGGAAGATACTTTTGTCCGCAGTTGTAGATTCCACATAACAATCAAAATCAGAAAATAGATCATTACATATGTGAATGTCAACCGATTTAGGGACCTACACATACCACCCGATCATAGATTGGGTTGAACCAAATATCTCTTTCGATCAATCACCCCCATGCAATACTCTATTCATGAATGTGGGATCACATGGGAAAAAATCCAAACACCCCAACTAGGGATTCCATAGATTAAACCAACTCAACCCTAAGCCATGATGACTTCCCCTAACTTGTCCAGAAATCACTGACACCTAAAAAAGCTTGGATGCCTCCAATTTTCTTCACCATACCCAAAGGGATTTTCCTGTCTCCACCCATCTGTCAAAAGTTATAGGAGAAAGACCATCTCCACCCTCAACCCTTGGAAATTTTCCAAGACTACCTCAACCAAGATCCAAAGTCTACTACCCATTCAAAGCTTAATTAGAACAAGGAATCCACTACATCATGGCTATTCAAGAAATGGAAAGGCAAGACTGAAATATCTATCAATCTAGACAAATCTGATGCGAATTACAACAAAATAGCAAATAAACAAATGCATGCACCATGTATTCAAATTTCAACAAGGAAATCACAAATGCAACCTATCCCTGCTATAGTTTCCTTTCCAACCTTGTGCTTTGCTGCTCACAAATTCCTTTACTTCCTTGTTTGTTTATGTCCAAGTGCTCTCTCTCTCTCTCTTCTCCTAGAGCTCTATTTCTGAAAGTGATATAAAACTACCAATTGTTTCTCTAATGCGCTTTTATCAATGATTTATAGTATCTCTTCCTTTCATTTTCCTTCATTTTCTTCTAATTTCCATTGCATGGATAACTGTGTCTCTTCATCTTCATTTTCTCGTATTTTCCTTTATTTCTCATATTAAATTGGCATTTATTTTGTTTTGCCTTTGGAAATGAATTTGAGAATCTCCATAGCCATTAATAAACGATAAGTGATGCCCACTATAATTTTTTCTCTTGCATTCAACTTGGAATATGTGCCCCATAATCTTGGTCTTATTTATTTACACTAAAAAATAACCCATAAATATTACAATAAACACATGTTCAAAATAACTAAAAAAAATTCATAGCCACAAATTTTTTATATTTTAATTTAATGAAAACAATATAATCAATTTTCTAAATCTACTAAACTTCAAACTAGTTTTTTATTATAATATAAATTCATTACATATTTTTACAAAGTAAAAAAGCATTCTAATTAATAACATAAAATTAATTAAAATAAGGTAATGAAAATCAGTATCATGTCTTTCATATTTTACTCATATCGCTCACACTTCTAAAATATTCTGAATTTGTAATCCAAATAAAGATGGGGATCTCAATTTTAATCAAATCCGTTATTTCATTTATGAGATATTGACCACAACCAAAATAATAACAAATTCACCTAAACAAACAAAATTTACCCATTTATTTATTTCTCATGTTTGTATATGAAATATTGCTTAACATGGTTAAACTACTTGCTTAAAATCACATTTGTGCATTGATTATTTTAATTTGAACTAAAATTATTCAAATTTGGAAAGGAATACAACTTTTTTTTTGGATTAATGAAAGAACATGAATGGTTGATCACTCATCGTTAAGTATTTGACTTAGGATTTAAGGATATTGATCTTGCATAGTAATTTCCAAGAATAAATGGTCGAATTAAACAGTAGTTTTGAGTTTTTAGGGAATGGTTGTGTATTTCCAATTTTGAAATTGAAATTATTGTTAATATTTCTAAATATTTAAATATTACATTCAGTATAAGATTTACATTTAAAATATCCAAATAACTTTTATATTAAAAATAATTTTATTTTATTTAAAATTACAATTAAATAAATAAAATATTCAATTTAATAAGTCCAACCTTTCTGTAAATTCCATGTAGTCTTCCAACAAACTGTATTATCATTGAGTTAATTTCGTTCATCCTGAGACGTAACAATCTCCCAGCATATATTATTTGCATACATCATTTGCATACATCAGTAAAGTAGAAAATCTGGAAATGCATTTGTTGCTGGATATAAAAGCAAGGGTAGGACAAACATTCTGGTCTATCTAAAACCCATTGAAAAGGACAATAACAGTTGATTTTACCAAAATCGTTGTACCGAATTAAATTATCTAACGGGACCCATTTCTTGTAAAATATACCGCATGTATCTGTTGTATTTTAGCATGGTTTATTTCCAATTTCATAAATATTTCTAGTAGTATCATTTACCCGAAAGGTTATCATGTTTAAGTTGGCTGTCTTGAAATTTTGATACGTCCGTTTAAATAAAAATTTTAAAAAATAAAAAGTTTAAAAGTTAAATAACTATAAAATATAATAATATCGCTTTATAAATTTAGACCTGAAAAAATTAGACATTTTTAAGTTGTGATTAATCTAGAATTTCTATTATTTTAAGAGAAAGTCTGTTCTCTTACATCTAAAGTTTTTGTTGTTACATCTAAAGTTTTTGTTGTTCTAGGTGAAACGCTGCCCTTTTATAGATTACCAGCGATGATGAGTCAATCTGCATTGGCTAATAACAACTAGAGGTAAATAAAGTCTTCAATAATAATTTGACAACTAAATTACAAGATCTGATTCTTCAACTTGTCCTCATGATGAACCATAGTGGTTGGTTCAAAATGAGTGGACAAATAAAATATCATGTGATTTACACAGAAAAATCTTTCATAAACTAAATATAATAAATTTTCTCACTAAAAAATAATTTTTTTACTATGATAATAAAACACAAAATATATATTTTTATGAAATTTAATAGTTAAAGTATAAGTGATACCTTACCTGACAATCAAAAATGTTATAAATCACATGAAAAAGACCTTTGTTGACGAGTTTCGAACCAACTAGTGTGGTTCATCGTCAGGACAAGTTGGTTCGAAATGCGTCGACAAAGGTCTTTTTCATGTGATTTACGCGGAAGCTCTTCTTATAACTATGATGGATCACAGAAGCCTCAATTCTACAATTAAAAATATCTTAGATACCCACAAACGTGTTTAAGATTGGATTATTATTAATTATAATTAGTCCAGAAACGTCCTCCTGTTTTCTTTATTTGAGACAGATATCATACTAACGGTGAAATCGGTTTTGGCTAAAACATTATATACCTCAAACGAGAGGGGCTTCGTGAGTCAATTTGAATTTTGCCGTCTAAAAATTAGATCGAAGAAACTAAAATACTGAAATGAACAGTGCCCATTGATAGAACTTCTGATATCAGCATATCTCTAAGAAGACTGATTGTACTTAATCAAAACCCATACAACTCCTCATAGTTTCTCTTTCGCTATTACATAATGTTGGAATAATAAAAGTCACACTATCGTAAAACCTCAAGTAATTACAATAACACCCAAAAGAAATTGCTGAAATACAAATTCTGCAATCAAACATTGTATGACATAGTGCTATTTCATGTATACTCTCATCATTTTAGCGTTAAACTTTACGTTGCAGCAGCCGGCCGAACTGAAATATTGCCGTTAGACAGGCCAACGGCTAATGCAGATATTTGACCGTTGTCATTTTTGGCTTCCCGGACGTGATTTGAACTATTAGGCGATTGAGATGCAGAACGGCTATAAATAGTCTGAGAGGACGGAAGGGCGTCTACAATGAATTCATGGATTTCGGAGGCAAACCTGCCGGAATCCCCAGGCAGGCGAATATAAGCAGATTCCCAGGAAAATCTCCCGGAATCCCCAGGAGAAGCTAGGGCGCCATAAAGCCTCTGGCCGTACCTGTATTGAGTAATGGCCCTATAAACATAAGGTAGCAATCCTTCCATAATTGCTAACAATATGTTGTTATCGCCTGCAGGATTATGTAATCTTGAGGGCAGTTCCGGGCACAGTTTCTTCAGGTTAAAAAAAAAATGCTAAGCAATCTTTGTATATCTAAATTTTTCCTCGAATCTTCTGACCATGAACGAAAGGCTGAATCCGAAAGCGACCAAGGAATTTGAAATGAGAAAAGTTCTGTGAGATTGAGAGCATGAGAGGGCACAGCTATATACCCAGAGAAGTGAGGTGGCTGTCCAGGCTAACGCGGGTTAGGGCAATTGAAGATAATGACAAAAGGTAAGATGACTTACCCGATTATGATAGAAGCTTCAAACGGGCGGCTCAGGCTGCTGGTTTTGTTTTTTTCTCCAGTGAATTATAAACAAAGTCACAGTTTCCACTTGGGACAGATAATATCGGCGCAACGAAATACTTCTTGAATTAAAATATTATAGTTGGTTGGCATTGCAAATCACTCGCTGTTTCCTCCCGGCAGAGAGGATATTGGCGTGACTAACCACTACTTGAAATATAATATTACAGGTTAGCTGGCATTGCAAATAAATCTAATTTCATTCTGCTCAGTGGATCTACAGATCCGATTTGAATGTTGACTGTGCTGTTTTCTGCAGCTGTATTATTTCAGGTATCAAAATATTTGCCCTCCCAAGCCCTATACCCTGTAAAATGTCAAACCCAAAGTCTCCTTTAACGAATCTTCACAAACGACAAATTCAAATCATTGATAGAAAATAATTTTATTTAAATTGGATGGATTTTGATTTATCATTGATAATGGTTTCAAATCTTTTGACAGATTGGACTTACCCAAAAAATCATATATTTGGCAGATTAGATATACCTAAATAATATTTTAGTGTCCGCTCTCGATAAATATTGGCGCAGTCTTGCATATTTAGATTATTTTATTCGCGAAATGATGTTTGACTATCTTACTACACGGAGCTTACGCGAGTTTTGAATTTGTGGGACCGTTTGGAAATATTTACATCTTAATCACCAGTGTTCGACTTTTGTAAATCGGCTCATTGTTTGACTATAACTTTTAGCAAAGCACTATTTTAGTATGGCTTTGAGATTTTGAAGTTGTTTGAAGATTCCTGTGGTATTTGCTTCATTGTTTATTCGTTTTTGAGTAAAGATGAGAAAAAATATTGAGCAATGAGTGTTTTAAATTTATTCAAAAATAATGAAAAAATCATGGAAAACGTATGTATATAGTGTTTATATAATATATATATATATATTAATTAATATAAACACTATATACATATTATTTATATATTATTTGTTGTTTAGAATATTTTTAATATATAAATAAATTTAATATTTAAAAAAATAATTAAATAGTATTTTAAATTTGCAATTTATAATAAATTAAAAAATATATTAAATAATTAAATAAAATACGATATTAAATAAATTTGTTAAAAGGAAATGCAGTAATAATAAATATTATTATGATTATAAATTTTTTTTTTTTTTATCTTTAATGTGATATAGAAACAAAAAATGTGATTATCGAATTGATATTAAAAAAAAATGTTAAGGAATTTAGAATTTTTTGATTCATAATCTTGTTTAGAGAAAAAAATTTCGGCAAAATCACATATAAAAAATCATTTGTTAACACGTTTCGGTTGGTTCAAAAGGCGTCGACAAATGATTTTTTATATATGATTTTGCCGAAATTTTTTTATCTAAAAAAATGTGATATTAAACCAAGTGATATTAAACAAATTTGCTGAGATGAAATGTAATCGTAAATATATTAATTATAATGTTGCGGGTTTGAATTAAAAGTGGTTTTAGGCCTACCGAGAAGAAGAAAATAAGAAGAAACGAGGATGCAATGGGGAATCATGAATATGGTTTGACTCATTGTTATCATTTCATTGATTTATGGTAATTATTTTTTAAAGTTATTATTAATTTTTTTTATTAATATTTTATAATTTTATAAATTATAATAATAAATGATAATAAATAAAAATAAAGATTATTTAAATTTAAAAAATAATTATTTTTTTAGTTATGTGGGAGTTATTTATATGTTATAATTTTTTCATGGTTGTTGAAAAAGAGTGTTATAGAATGTAAATGTTGTTTTATAAATAAAAATTTTTAATGAATTTTTTTTTTATGATTTAGGTTTATTTAGATATTTGGAAAATTTTAAGAGAATTATTTCAATAAGAACTTAATGAATTTCAGTATAATTTTATTTATGCATGAAATCATTATTACATTTTTATTAGATTTGTGGTCGTAAATATGATTGGGAGAAATGATTGTTGTTCTCTTCATCAAAGTTCAATTCTTACAAGTGACATTTGGAGCTCATAGTGAGCATATTGTTAATAATAGCTTAGATCATTGTTGTTGTATTCTATACTTTCCTACTAGTTAGAGGGTGGAGTGCTTGGTTAAATGGTAAAAGAAAGATATGATTTATTTGCTATGACCAAAAACATTTTGTATAGAGATAACAGGATGAAGGGGTTCATCCTTACAAATGTTTTAACATGTGAGGAAGAGAATCAAAGAATTGGGAAACTTATTATGGCTTTCAAAACAAAAGTAGAAATTGGAGTGTGGAGTGTTGGGGTTACATAGAAAAAAAATGGGCTATTTGTTACTATACTTAGATTTTGTAAGGGGATCATCATATCAATAAAGAATTGAAAGGTTACAAAACTAGTTATGGTTTGGAAAATAAAAAGTATAATTTCTTAATTTTGGGATTATTATCTAAGAAAGGAAAGTTATTCTCCATACTTAATCATACCCACACTATTATTTATTCCTAGTAAGACTTTGAATAAAATAAGAAAATCCAGAAATATTTTATAAATTATGATTTTGAAATAAAAATAAAATTAAAAAGACGATAGACCTTTTTCTCTTGATTGATATTAAATGTTTGGATTAGTTTTTAGAACATAAAAGAATAAATAATTTAACAATATTGATAGAAATATAATTTTAAAGTTATCTAAATAATTATTTATTATTTTTTCCTTTAGGCTCTCATAGACAAAGTGAGTCTTAGTGCAATTAACAATCATTGTCATAATCATTATCGTCACTTAATATTAGATATCATTGAATTTTGAAGATAAAATGAGCAATTAGACATATTCAATAAATATAAATATTGGTGTATGAGAAACGAATTAGAACCCATATGGTAGAGATAATGATTTGAGCCATAGAGTAAATAAAATCATACATACAAGTGATAGCACGAGGCTCTATCCCAACCCTATTGGAAAAATGGGGGTGCAAGATGTGGGAAAGAAAGGAGACAAAAGGAATTAGGAACTAAAATGACTTAGAAATAATAAAGCTAAACATAAATTGAATTCTAATAAATGGCTATGTAGAAGAAAATACAATAAATCTAGGTTATGAGGCCAAATCTCCACATATTGCTAATTACATCTTGTATAAGAAGGATTATGTAGTAATAAGGAAATTTATGGATATGTGGCTTTTAATGAAAGATCCACTTGCATGGTTTAGCATGCAGTTGAATTGTGGGTGAAATAATTATAAGGATGGGATCAAAAAGTTTCTTCATGATTATTTTCACAAGCACAGATGGAAAATAAAGGGCTTTTCGTGAAGCACCATATTTATTTAAGTTGACACACTTACATCTCAAATACTAGATTGAAATATTCTCATTGGAAGAGTAATATTTCACAAAGGCACTAGCCTAGATCCATATGTACTCTTTACTCAAGAATTATGAGATAAGGAGAAATCAAAAGGGCTTTGAAAGACTTGGGGAAATTCGATGAAAATATCAAAGAATCGAAATATGGGATTCTATAGTTCTTATCATAGGATTTTCATCTATTTGAATGTGGTAGGATCCCCCTAGATTCTTCAACTATCTTATAAAGGACAATCAATGGATCCAAACTTTTGATAATACACATATAGATTTTACATGTAGGAAATGTCATGAACATGGTCACTTATTTGGGATTGTCTTAACAATGTAGAGAGATCCACAAATAAGTCCAAAAAACAACAAAATAAAAATGGTTTCATGAAGGCATCAAACAATATAAAATCAATGATAAATGAAAGTACACTTGTGATAAGAGGAAGCTAATAATATTAATAGATTCTAGATAGTATTAAAGGAAGGAGAAGAATCACCTATATTATGACATGTATTCAAATAGGATAAAGATATGACAAGTAACTTAAATATATATATTTGGAAGTAAAAAAAAATTGTCTAAAGAATAATATGAATGCAACAAATGAAAAAGATATAGAGATAAGAAATAAGTCTATTAGGAGACCCACACCAAGTTTTAGAAGAAAATCTAATGTAGGATATGGAAAAATAATATCTATAAATTGATGTTGAAGCCTTGGTGGATAGGAATGGTAAAGAAAAAGTTAGCAATATGGTTGGGAACCCACTTATAAAACTACACAAGGATATGGTTAAAGGGAATGGAAAAGGTGTAATAAGAGGAAACACTCAAAAGAGTGTTGGAGGACTAAGGGTCATAACAAATCCCATCAAATAATTAAAGAAATAAATAATTAGGAAGAAAAGAAGATGGAGTAAATCAACCAAAAAATCACTAGAAGTAACAAGAGAATTTTAAGTGGATTTTGGATCGAGAAATACTTTCATTGTCAATGTAATTAAATTAAAGTAATATCATGGAATATTAGAGGACTTAATGCCCCATCAAATCACATTTTACTTAGGAAAATGGTCAAACAACAAAAACATGTCATTTTAATAGTACATGAAACTAAGCGTGTCAAAGGACCCATTACTTACATAACCTATAATGTATGGAATAATGATGAAGTAGTGACGATACATGTTGATGGAGCAACTTAGTGATTGACATTCCTTTAGAATTTAAATTTACTTAATATGGAAATATGACCAACAATGACAAGGATAATCTTACCAAGATATAAGATCCCACAAAATATAGAATGTGGATATATCATAAATTCCAATGGTTCTCCCACCCCAACTATCAAAGCGAAGTTCCTAGACACAATCCTCATACTTAGAACTTCCACTCAATATAATCCACATGTCATTATCTATGACTTTAATATGATCACCTCCCTAGATGAGAAAAAATTTCATCTTAGGATACTAGAACTAGAGAATAAAGCACTTAATGAAATTATAGAGAGGTTCCACATACTTGATATACGAACCAATAATGGCAATTATACCTAGAAAAATAGACAATGGGTTATAAAATAGATAGTTATATCAAAATACTACTTCTTGGAACATGAAGCCATGCTCCAATCAAGAATGATGAAAATTTCATTGGTAAGATGAGCTAGATCCATTTTCAATTACATAAGAGATCAAAGTAATTAGATGAAAAGTACATGGCCCATCATTATTAGTATAGAATTGAGAAAACATTCAAGGTGGGAATTAGAATTTGGTTGTATCTAGAAAAGGAAATGTTACAAGATCATGTAATAATAGAAAATATCTATGCCATTTTTATTTTAAAGTGATAGAGAATGTGTATTACAATATATATAGACTCAATCCACACCTTATTTTCACAATTAATCAATGCTTGATGTGGATATTTTCAAACTCTATGAGCCTTTCAAGTTGAATTAGTAAAGTAATAAGAAAGTGTTCCCTACCACATAAAACATTCTCTTTATGGAATCTTAGTGTTCTATTCATAAATCAAGAAATAATATGGACATCATATAAGTTTGAACCATGGTCTACTGCAAGGGAAATCAAATGAGTGGTGGATGAATAGTTATTTGGTCTAAAATTTAACGTAAAGCATATAAAATCATTGAATATACCATGTCTCAACATAGTTACTAGTATTACACTGCAAATTCTTAAGTCTAGATACAACAAAATTGTAGCCATGCTACTAAAAATCAATGAAAACTATAAAGCTCAAGCCCAATTAAAAATGTTGTAGTAGACAAAAAGAAGTGTCCTGGAGCAGATTAGGTAAAGGTTGAACCATCAATTGTAATTTCCCATGGGCCAGGTGAAGCAGGGTCCTTTGCATTAGATAGGAGCAGCTCAATTCGCACTAATCAAAGTAGCATGTTCCTATTTTCAAGGGATATACGTTGAGCTTCGCTTGAGTGATGTTGATATGAAGAGAAAGATTGCATTTAGATTCATTTTTTTCCTCATAAATGTTTTCATTTCTTTGTGTTATTTATTTTCTAGCATTGTCGTTTGTAATAGATTCAATGTTGTCATGGCTATGGTCATAATATCTCCACATCAGAGTTTGAGCTTGGAAATGGTCTTGTGAGTTTCCCGCTCCTATGATAAAAGTGTTGTGCATACTTCTCATATGCTAGCAAGGCATGTTGAAGGTGATGACATGACAAAAAGTGGTAGATAGAGTAATGAAAGTGCATTAGTGTATATTAGTATTATCTAATTTGTCGAAGAGGGAATAAGAGAGCATAAAAAACAATGAAACGTAGGCAATGAGCTATAGTATATAGGTACAAATAGAAGGTGCCAAATTTATAAATGAGAAGTAGATGAATTTATCAAGAAGGCTAGTTAAATCATAAGAAACTGTGACTATGCTTGGCCTAGGCTCAATTGTCAAATGCCTAATGCACTCAGAAAGTCTAGAATTATTCCTAAAGAAACTGAGACTCAAGGAAAAAATTGCACTAGAAGCAGGGGAGAGATACAATACCAGATATCACATAAACTATAAGAATGAGCATAAAAATAAATAACACTTGAACTCTTACAGAGTTGTGATGAGAGATAAGATGAAAACCAAGCTTGAAATGTAAAGAAAGAAACTTGAGTCTCTACATTGTGAGGATGGACAAAATGCTGAAGTGGTAGAAGGCAGAGCCCAAGCCCGCAATTTTTCCTGAAGAACCAAAAACCACTCACCACCACAAGATAACAGACATTCCATTGCCAACAAAATATGAAGCCACCCTTAAGGAAAGAATCATTTATAGAATTCTTTAGCAAAGGGACTGCTAGGTTAGGGGGACTAGGTCCTTCCACTCCCCATGATAAAGACATAATAAATATAGGTGGAAAATTCAAACTTAGGTTGTCAATTTTCCCCTTTCCTTGTTTCAGAATAGTAATGACTAGGCTTATCGCAAACAACAATGTGAGGATGGTTTTCAGAAAGCTCGTCTTCTTCATGTTTAAGGAGATGGAAGGCATTGTTTAATTGCACAACATAAAGTGCATGGGTATTAAATGTTATAGCCAAGTAGAGGCTGAGATGGTACCACATCCCCTCCCTGTGGGGCAGGGTGACAATGGAAGGCTAGTTCCTCGTCTCCTCTCGCACGATTGTTCAAAGAGCCTTCCCATTATGGGGGTCTATGTAGTATACCTGGGGGGATAATATGGGGTACATATGGACGTACCTAAGGGAATAATGTAATGTAATAATGTGATGATGATAAATAAATGGGCCATAGTTAATAAAAAAATGTGGTTAACCTGCATTATTCAAGGGATCACAAGTAGTTAGGAAATAATGTGATAAGCCCATTGTATTGGATTTATGGTATTGTTTGTATGAAGCCTATATAGATGCTCGGGAATCTCCACTGAGATATGTCGAGTATTTTTTATTGACAGACAATATCTTGTCGAGTGATATCCTTCCTTAAGGATTAGTTGTATGGTGTTATCCTACCTCAAGGGTTTCATATTAATAAATATCTAAAGGTTCTATATTTTTTCTTGTATTTCTCTTGGTATTATTCACAAATATTGGCCCTATTTGTAAATATTTTAAAATTACAAATATGGCCAATAAATATGAGTAATCCTAGGAGAAATACAAGAAACAATTATAGAATCTTCATATATTTATTAATATCAAACACTTGAGGTAGGGTAACACCATACAACTACTCCTTAAATAAGGAGACCACTCCACAAGTTAATGCATGCCAATACAAACAATAATCAACATATATCAATGAAGAGTGTCTAGCCTCTATATAGGCTTCATACATACAATACCATGGTTAATTACCATGGGTCTCTCAATACCATCAATCCAATACAATGGGCTTATCACATTATTTCCTAACTACTTGTGGTCCCTTGCATAATGTGGGTTAACCATTTTTTTTTATTAACTATGACCCATTTATTTATCATGCTCACATTTTTGCATTACATTATTCCCTTGGGTACCTCCCCATGTACCTGATATTATCCCCTCTAGGTTTACTACAACCTACCATTAAAAATTTATCACTAGAATAATATATTGACTTAGAAAATAACATTATTTTGTCAAATAAGTTCAAAACAAATAAATAGGGGAAACATGAAATTTTGTAAGTTGGGTTGAAAGGAAAACTTCCATGAAAGGCCAAATGGTACTCAAGAGAAAAGGTAGAGGAAGAAATATCTCGCGTCTTCCAATAAAGAAATTTGCGAACCAAAAGCCTCACTAAATGGAGCTGAAATATCTATAATGGATCAATGTGTAATATTTCATGTATTTTGGTAGTTCTCAGTGGAAAATTTGGATCTATTAGATTATGGGATCGATTTTAGGGGTAGGTCTTGCTTTGATGATTTAGGGTCTATAATCTTCCAAAACCTATTTAATGCATTAAATAAACATTTTTGGTGTCAAGCATCATAAAAAAGTTTCCATCCTCCGAACAATATTATGTATCTCAAGAGATTTCTAATGATTTGAAGAACACCTCAATCATAAATAATATGTGGAAGTTATTCCTCCTGTAATTTTGCCTATCACATGGACATCTATGATATTGAGTTGAAATATGTTAGTCATATCACTCACACATGTGGATCTAGTCACACATAATTTTTTTAGAATATTATACAATGTCCCAAAGATTAAAATTAATTTGGTGTTGTTAAAAGCAAAATCCCTAAACCTAAACATAAATAACCTCCAATATATTTTGAACATTGTCTTACTAAGAAAGGAACATTTTGTTACTAAGAAAGGAAGAGGATTAATTATCTTGTATTTTCTTATTATTCCATAGTTGAAAAAACCTTCTAGGAGCTTCATATTAAAATAGAATAGAAGGAAGAAGAACCTAATATACCATTCATTTAGTCATAGTGTACATAGAAAGTTTATAATGAATGACCATTTTCGTGTATTTGCATTTCATAACTAGGGAATAAAGAGAAAAATCGAGACATATCCTTCTATTTGAATTTTCCTATTCCTATGTTACATATTGTGTTACTTTCTTTGATGGTTTCTTATCTAAAATTATTTCCTTTTAGTTTTCGGTATTTCAGTATTATGTTAAAATCTAAAATAAAAAAGCTATATAACAAAATATTTTAGAAAATTATGAGATTTGTTATAACTAGATCTTGTAATGGAATATTTATGTTCGATTACATATATCAATTAATAATTAATACATATATGAATCACCAAACTCCCAACTAGTTTTCATTTTTTTCCTCATTCACATTCCCTCTCATATTTTGAAAGTAACACCTCTATACATATCCATATGGTTTGACTACTTTTAATTAAATAAAAACCATCAAATTATAAAGCGGGTGATTCATATTTACTTTATTCAAAATACATATTTATTACTTTTCTCACAAAATGAAATAAATCTATGTACCTTGTTTTAAATGAGTGTATTATACATATATGAAAAAGAAATCTATGTACCTTGTTTTGAATGAGTGTATTCTACACATATGAATAATAACTTCGTGAATGTACTTACATTACTTTAAAACCAAAAAAATTCCTGAATGTAAACTTATTATTTTCTTTAATGTAAATGATACTTTATCCCAAAATAGTTAATATCAATGAGTATAGTATCAAGATTGAGGCTATTATCACTTTCACCCTAGTCAACTTCTACCAATCATGAGCCCATATTTATTGGAATCATTACGTATATATATGTACATGGAGTGTAAATCCATGCAACATGTGTGAGATCTCGTTAACTCTATGACATCTACTCATTGGTGGGAGACGTTTGGTTCTTCTGAAGTCAATCGCATCAGTGATCATTGTTGAGTCCCAAAACTGCATCTTTCCTACACTTTTTTCTAGCTTCTTTCCATTCATCTGAACCTCCTAAATCATCAGTACCATTGCATAATAGTTTAAAAAAGGGCATTTAAAGTGGTTTCTTGACTATGTGTCTGTGTTGCTATTTGAACTAGATTTTTGTTTATAAGCTGCGGAAACTTGGGCTGGTCTGCGGAATCTTGTCACTTTCCACAACCAGCCCAAGTTTCCGCAGCTGTTTTGTCAAAGTCTATATTGCAGGTGTCTTCAGGCGAATTGAGCCACATGGGCAAGTTGGAACCAACGTGGACATGGACCGAGTCATATTGGCTCATTCGAATTCAGCAGAAAAGGCCATAGTCAATGGTGGGAAAAACGGTGGTCAACTCAAGAGTCCTATGGTGATAAAACTTTGTTTTTCAACACGTGAAGCTGTGCGTGGTTGTTCCTAGATCTCAGGGGAAAAGTTAACACCTATGGACTGCTCCATGAACCAGATCCAATAACCACCTTCCAACGATTAAATCCTCACGGCAGCCATAGTGCTAAATCTTGGAACGTGGTCGTTTACGTGTCTCGTATCAACACCGAATGTAGGGAAATAGTTATATTATCCTCTATTATAAATAATGTGTTCTCATACACATGTTAGTTAGCTTTTTGATGATGTAATTTTGACTGTAAAGGAACCCACTGTGTCGTACTTTATCACTGTGTTGTGACTGCATTTTAATAAATGAAAAGCCTTTGGTTTTGAACTCAATCGATGGTTGATCGTTGACTATCTGAGGATTGTGCAGAGGGCCCCTGCACAGGCTGAAGTCTTGTTTATTATTGTACAATTTCATGTTTCATTTCTTTATGTTCTTATGTCATAACCATTCACTTGTATATGTATCACAGTTCTTATGGTGTTAATTCTTGATAGTTGTCCATGGTTTTTCACATTTTTAACTGATCAGTGCTTTTGTTTCAGATCACAATAGGTAGTCCGGGCAGCACATAGTTTTCTAATGACTATTGACATGGGACCATTCTTGTCCTTCTGCTGATTTTCATTTCCTTTAGCTTTTAGTTCCAGCACTGTGTTATTTATTTCAGTTTTGCTCATTTACTTTTCTGCAAGTTAGTTATTGAATTTCTCATGACATTCTCAATTACCTCCTAAAGCCAGAGCGAGTCGAATGGTGAGGGATTGAAGTATGAAGTGTGTAGTTTGATATTAGTTTATTTTTCTGCAAGTTAGCTATTGAATTGCTCATGACATTCTCAGTTACCTCCTAAAGCCAGAGCGATTCGAATGGCGAGGGACTGATGTATGAAGTGTGTAGTTTGATACTAGTTTTATTTTCTAGAAATTAGATATTAGATTGCTCAAGTTGTTTATGATTACCTCCTAAAGCCAGAGTGAGTCGAATGGTGAGGGGTCAGAATATGAGTTGATGTAATGTGATTTTAGTTTACTTTTCTTGCAATTTTTAGATTTCTTTGAGTTCAATTTTTCTTATATTTTCATGGCAGCAAGGATAATGGGTTTCATGGTCACTAGTTCACCATTGTTTAATTAGAATAGTGGCTCATTTTCACTCTGTTTTCAAGAACTAGTTTCATCATCGCATGTTTTTAAAGTTTGAAGTTTTGAAAATCATTTTAAAATACATCATTACCTTGAATATTTATATCATACTTGTCTTTTAGAATTTCCATCTCACATTAGGGAATTAACAGAAATAAACCCAAAAAGAAACAAAAACTCAAAAACGACAAAAATTAAGAAATAGGGTATCTTGCACATATAGTGCGCCACACTTCAACAATTTACAACTCCCGGATTGACAATTAATACAACAATTTAGGACACCCTGAATTGAACAAACATTTTGGCGTTGTTTCCGGGGAAGTGTAACTAGGTAGCCAATTTCCTAAAAAAAAAACAATAAAAGAAGAAGGGAAAAATTGATAACTTCTTGAAGTATGCTCTCCTCTTGCACTTAGTGTGATCTGGAGGATCAGAAAAGAGAGTTA
>APFE031055386.1:0-28612 GCA_000404065.3 Pinus taeda | reverse complement strand
TCAGTTTCCTTAATTATAGCACAGTTTACTATTTTTAGTAGTTTTTCGGGTCCTAAACTTCCGGAGCCGTTTTGAGGCCCTAAACGATGTTTTTTGGGAAATCTACCGCCAACGATTTTTGTATCTAAAAATCATCTTTTCCATCATAGTCCTCAGAAAAATCTTTCCAACGGGCTATCATGCACGCCAAACAGAGATAAGACGACCAATTCACGACCCTGGGAAGTTGATGTACCAACTTACCCAAAAACGGGACCCACAATTTGGCGTTTCATCTTCCAGGGTTAGGTTTTGGAATGTGAAGGGTTTTTCCATTATTTCTCAACAATAAATAGGCCTTCGAGCCTCATTGTAACACAGTTCAGAGGCATGTAGCGACTCATCTCTTCTCAGAGATAAGCTAGCATCGCCCTAGCTGGTTTATTTCTATTTCTGGTTGTAAGCATATTTCAGTATTTTCCATTAATGAAATGAAGTATTATTTCCGCTGCATCTTTGTGTATATGGTTATCTCTGTATTTTATTGCGTTCCTATTTAAATCTGGATCATCACCATACCTTGCCATGGCATTCATAATGTCCATAAAAGATGAATTATATTTGAGTAAAGAAATCATTCATGCCACTACTTCTGCAACATCAAAACTACTTACACATCCTATTACACCTAACGTTTTTTCTTCATTTTCCTTGGGTGCATTTGAACTAGAAAACCCTGATTTTCTTCTTTTCTTTTAGCTGCCCTCCTATCTAAGTCTACCCTTATCTCTTCCAAGGGCCCAGATTAAGTAGTTGGCCTCCTTTGCTTCTCTACCTATTTACTCATCTGCCAATCTTGAACTGTTTGGACAGATCTTTATTCTCTTTTCTAAGACAAGTAAATTGAAATATGAACCTGGTCAAGATTAAGTTGTTTGGCCATTCATGAACTATGATAAGATTCAAGCGACTGTACATGGTGAAATTCTTCAAAATATGGAACCTTTGCAGCATGGAAAGGATGAAGATATTTGGCATTTCTCCAGTCAATCATGAAAAATGCAACCTATTGGTATATGAACCTAATAGTGGCTCCACTTGGGGATGGCTTTTCCTGGTGAAAAGTCAAGAACAGCGGGTCAGATAGCCTTATGTACACCTCCTGCTGCATTATGAAATTTTCCTTTGCTGTAACCAAACTGTACACAGTACCTTGTAGAATATGCCCATCTCCTGATGATCTTATTCAGCTATTTGTATTTCTGTTTTGGATACTTTTTGTTCTCATATTTACAGTTCCCAAGCGTCCTTTTTTCAATTTCTGATGAACTAAAAGGTGACACAAAAAGGGGGGGCAGTTCTTTGACTTTTCCTCAAAATTTGCTGCATATTCCTTTCTATCTTATTGTTGTAATAAATTGCAGAAAGTAAACACTCTTATGTACAAATTACAATGCTTTTATTTTCAACAAAATGGATCAAAATAGTGCTTCAGCATTTGGCCATTTAATGGCCCATCATCTACCTCTGAATTATCCAGGATTTTCAAAAAGGTGTTGTTTCCTTGTGCTGTCTGAATAGTATAAGGTCCCTTCCATAGGAAATCAAATTTTCCAAGTTTTCCCCTATCTTCTCTTCTGGAATCCCACTTCAAAACTTTGTCTCCAATGTAGAAATCCTCTTCTTTGGTCCTTTTATCAAATATCTTTTTAAGTTTCTCTTGTAGGACCTTAGATCTCTGATATACCTCCTCTCTAGTTTGTTGTAAATGAATTGTTTGATTAATCCTTCTCTGAATATCATTAGGTTCTGCCTATATTTCTTGCAACAACTTTATCTCTGGGATTCCCAAAGAAGAAGGGAATATTGCCTCAAACCATCTCATAGGGACTTGTGCCAATGGATCTCTTAGTAGTCATTATGTCTTCCCATAGTGCATTGACAAGCTTTTTATGCCAATTTTTCTTATTCTCCTCCAAAACTTTCTTAATGATGTTGATCAGGCTTTTATTGGAGGATTCAGCTAGACCATTACCTTGAGGGTAATAGGTTGTGGAATGACCTAAAGTAATGTGGTATTTATGGAAAAAAATGATCATTTTCTTGGACTTAAAAGCAACAGCATTGTCTGTTATAATCTTTTCGAGACAACCAAATCTAGACAAGATGTTGGTCTCTAAAAATTGCATGATTACTGAGTCATTGGCTTGCCTATAAGGGATTGCCTCTATCCACTTGGTAAAGTAGTCTGTGGTAGTAAGGATCCATTTGTGTTGGCTAGAGGATGAAGGGTGGATTTCCCCAATGAAGTCTAAACCCCATTGTTGAAATGGTCTTTCAGTGGAAATGGGCTTGAGGGGTAGAGGCAGCAACTTCTTCTTGCCTTCAAAGATTTGGCATTTGTGGCAAGAAGTTATATATTTCTTTACATCAGCAATTAGGGTGGGCCAATAAAATACAGCTCTTAGGATTTTATTAGCAGTCGATTTCCAATATAAATGTCCACCACAATCTCCTGCATGAAACTCTCTAAGTAATTTTTCAGTTTCTTCTTTGATTAGACAATTTAATAAAACACCTTCATGATTTTTCCAAAAGAGAGCATGATCTAAAACACAAAATTTAGAAGCTTGCATTTTCAAAAATCTTTTCTTAGTCCTGGGTAATCCTGGAGGAGCTTGCAGGTTTAATAATACAAAACATATGTCAGCATACCAGGGTGATTGTAAAAAGGCTTGATTGATCTGTGGATTCGTCATCTCCTGCTCATTCTCTAGTTGATTTATGTCAAGGGCTTGAAAGTTGGTTTCAGTCATAAGTTTGGATAATCCTTGTCCTTTTATCAACTTGGTTGGTTTGATTTCAATGTCATATTCTAATATGGTAGCTATCCATTTGCCCCTTTTACCTTCAATTCCCTCTTGGGTTAGGATGTCTTTAACAACAGTGTTGGGCACATAAGCAATCACATGAGAGTATAAGATGTAAACTCTAAAGTCCTTAATGGCTTTTACAAGTGCATATGCTTGTTTCTCCATGATTTGATATTTGAGTGGATCATCTCTAAGAGCCTTGCTAAAAAAGGATATGGGTTTTTCACATCCCTGGTTCTCTTTTTGAAGCAAAACAACAGCGATTGTATGTTATGATGCAAATGAGAATATGATAAAGTCTTTGTCAAAATTCGGGCTTGTAAGGACTGGTGTTTGAGTCAAAGCTTTTTTGATTTCTTCAAAGGCTTGTTTAGTTTCTATTGTCCACTTGACCTTGGAATCTTTTTTCAGCATGTTGCTCAGCAATCTTATCAGCTCGACCAGATTTGGTATGAATCTTCTTAGAAAATTGATCTTCCCCAAAAATATTGTAGTTCTTTGATGTTTCTAGGGTGAGGAACTTGCGGAATAGCTTGTATTCTGTCCAGATCAATTCTAATGCCTTATTTGGAGATGATATGGCCCAATAATTTTCCTTCTTATAGGCCAAACAATGATTTCTTTGGATTTAATGATGTGCCATATTTCCTGCAAATTAGAAATGCTTGTCTGAGGTGATCTAAGTGTTCTTGATCTGATTTGGAGAATGCTGTAAGGTCATCTACGTAAATGACTAGAAAATCATGGATTTCTTTAGCAAAAGCTATATCCATGGCTCTTTGAAAAGTTGCTCCTGCGTTCTTGAGTCCAAACGGCATTTTGACATATTTGAAGGTTCCCCAAGGGGTTGTGAAAGCAGTTTTGTCTTGATCATTAGGGTGCATTAGGATTTGATTGAAACCTGAGAATCCATCTAATAGTGAGATCCTTGAAGCACCCACTACCCTTTGTAGAATGTGATCCATTTTGGGTAAGGGTAATTATCCTTTAAAGAGACTTTATTCAAATTTCTCAAATCGACACATAGCCTAATCTCTCCTGTTTTCTTTCTAGTGGGAAACAAATTTGAAACCCATTCTGGGAATCTGATGGGTGCAATAATTCCAGCTTCATACATCCTTTTAACTTCTTTCTTGATTAAAGGGAGGAGCACAGGGTTGACCCTCCTAAGTTTCTGTTTGAAAGGTTTTTGGTTTTCCTTGAGAGGTATGGTGTGTTGGATAACAAATGTATCATAAGACTTTAGGTCCTCGTAACTCCATGCAAAAACATCTTGAAAATCTTTGAACAGTTCAATATACTTCAGTTTTTGGTCAGGAGGTAGGGCTTTGGACAATTTTATCATTTTTGGATTTTCTGCACTTCCAATATTATAGTCCTCAATTTCTGCTTTTAATGGCTATATTTTAGGTTTCCTGGAAATGTCATTTGAGTCAAAAATGTCCTCTAAAGGGGTTAGGCCTGTAGGTGAAAAATTATCCTTCAAATCAATCACCTCACATTCTGATCCAATAACATCATCACATTCTGTTTTTTCAAGTTGTTGTAAATCTGTTTTAGCAAACTTTGTAGGATGTAGAATTTGGTTTGCTGTTTCAGCAGAAATATGTGTCTCAGTTGTGTCTATTTTATCATTTTCACTTACAGTGCTTGTATCGATTTTTGTGTTGGAAAAATCTTCTTTGAGGATCAGGAAATTATTGATTTGAATGTTGCTGTCAAATACTTGCCAATTTTTGACATTATCAGGTATAGTTGGCCTTTGCTTAATCTCAGCTAAGAATCTGTGATTTGGCTTAAATGGCAATTTACAATTACTGGCAATAGTTGCTAGACTGTGAGCATGTAGATTTTGATTCCTTGGAATTTTTTGAGATGAGATTCTAAAAAGGTGTTGAGAATTTCAATTGCTGCGCCTCTGTATGATCTTAATCTAATGTCGTTTGTGATAAAGTTTCCTTTTATTTGCTGAATTATCAAATCAGAATCTCCTAAAACTGATATCATATCTGCCCCTAGGCTTTTGTTCACTTTGAGCCCAAGCAGAAGGGCTTCATAATCGGCCATGTTGTTGGTGCACCTAAAATTTAACCTATATGCATGTCCTTCACTATGATCATTTTGCATATTGTGTATCCAAATGCCTGCCCCTGCTCCCAACTTATTGACATATCCATCAAATTCCAAATACCATAGGATTTCTTGTTTAGAACTATTATCATAAGTTTTCAAGATTTGTTTAGTAGGCAGGTTTGAATTTTCAATCTCATGGGATTACTCTTGTGTGACTGTCAATTTATTGTTCTCTGAGACTTCTTGGATTTGAATAGTGGATTTCTCATTTAGGAGTTCATCTTGGCCTAAGATCAGAATTTTGACATCAGATGGGGGGCAAATCTCAGTGTTGTACAAGATGAAAGAATCCATGTTTGAATGCATATAATAAATAGGAAATTTTTGGGGTTTTTCTTGGCTACTAACCACATACTTCATCAAAGTTTCCCTATATAATCTCTTTGGCTGGCCAAAGACTGAGATGGTGGCATAGGACATGTCAAGCTATAAAGAACCCTAAAGCTTGGCACCCCAAGATCTAGATAATAACATTTCGTATTTGGGTGGGATATCAGCCACTACTACATCCATTAGAATTGTCTTGGTAGGATATTGGATTAGTGATACACATGGATCTTTAATCAATCCTAGGCATCTAACTTGGCTAGAATCAAATAAGAATAGATCTTTGTATGGCCGTGTTATGTCTAGTTCCAATTTTTCCATCACTAATTTGGGCATTAAGTTGTGAGAGGCCCCAGAATCAAACATTTCATTGTGAAGTATCTTATCATGAATATTTAAGCTGACATAGAAAGGAGGAACTCCTCCATCTACAGACTTTCCATTTACTTCAGGCCCAAATATAAGTTCTAGTTGGTCATCAAGGACATTCGCTGCATCTCTGTTTTCTAGAATTTGTAGCGATCTACTGATTTGTTCCCTAAAAACTTCATGCCTAGCCAATTCAGTTAGTGGAATGGCTATTTTTAACTTGCTTATTTTGGTCTCCAAATTGAAGGGTTTTCTATGTTTGATTCTTTCATTGGAATATTACTATGTGCTAAAGTCACTTTTACACCATTTTCTAAAGGTCCCTCTATGATTTCTTCAAGAGGAAAAATAGGTGGAGGGTGCTAGTCTGATTTTTGTTTGGATGAAACATATTCAATGATTAGAGTATTTGAATTTGAAATTGGTTCAGGAGTAGTTTGTATATGAGAATCCTTGAGTTTGGTTTTAGTAGGCTGTTTGATTTCTTTCTGCTTGGGATCATCAGGGATATCTATTCTCCTACTTCTCAAGTTATACTGTTTGTGGACTTCATATACAACTGTGTCATAGCCTTCCTTGAAATCAAAGGATTCCCATGATTGCATTTGAAACTGACCAAGAGTATGAGCCTCTTGATCTTCTTGAGTTAGGAAAATTTGTTGTCCACTATTGAGACCCATCAAATTGATTTGAGTATCTTCCATTGGTTCACTAGATGTTGAAGCCTCAACGTAGTTTTCTTGGAATGGCGGTTTGATGTTTTGGTTAGGACCAGCTTTCCCAGTGTTACAATTCGGGTTTTTCCGAAAGTTTGGATTCCTTCCAACATTAATTGATTGGCCATCCCATGATGATTTCCTCTCAATAGTTTCAACTCTATCCCCAAGTCTATCCATACCTTTAGTAATCGCATCTAATTTTTTTTCAAACGCAGAAGGCTCTTCCTTAAAAGTTGTTCTTCTCTCAGATTTGGCCTGGTTTCGTTTAGAAATCAGATTAGCTTCTACACTGACAGCTATGCTTTGCATGTCTTCTAAGCTTGGAGGAGCTCTTTCCCTGAGTTGGTAGGCCATGTCCGAGTCAAATCCATCAAGGAATTTGATCAAGGCCAAGTCTGGTGGTGGTCTAAGATTAGGAGGAATAGCATTGTACACATTATTAAATCTGGCACAGTAATCTTGAACAGTTTCTTGTGGGCCTCTTTTCAAGCTATCATATTCTGATAAGATATGTAATGGATCCTTGTTCTTTTCCCATCTGTTGAAGAAAGTTTGATAAAGGGCTTCAGGATTAGCAATGGTATTTGCAGGGAGTGCCCTAAACCAGGCCCTGACATCGCCAGTTAAACTTTGAACAAAGATCTTATTCCTGACATCATCATCATCAATTTCATAATTTTCAAAATAGTCTGTCATTTTCTTTGTATGTTGTTGTGTTGTGTAGGTACCAACACCATAAAAATAGGTGATTTTGCTTTGGTAATCCTGAGGCATAGCCCCTGGATTTGCAGGTAATTGCAACGGAGCATATCGGTTTGCCATATTTACAGGGATAAATGTTATAGCTGGAAGAGCAGGGATTACAGTTGAAATATGGATTGTAGATGGGGGGGTAGAAGAGATGGTTTGGAGGAATAATGGTGAACAAGGAGAAGCAACAGTGATAGGAGAAAGGGCTTGTGATTTTACAATAGTAAGTTGAGTTTGGATAGGTTTCTGCTGAAGTGTTTCAGGATTTGAATCAGCAGAACTCTCTTGATTTTCAGGTTTTCTAAGGCTCTTAGGGATCAAATTGGGATTGTAAAAAATAAGTGGGGGATTTGGGTTTGGGTTTGACCTAGTGTAACGAGTTTTTTTCTTTGGAGCCAGCTTCTAGAAGTATATTTTTGGTATTTTCTGGAAATATTTGAAGGATACAAGTTTTGACAATATTTTGAAGGGAGCTTTTGAAATATAGAAGGCATTGGGCCTTCCTCCGGGTATGTTTGAAACAAGGAAGTTGATCAAATATTTGAGACAATTGTTTAAAGCCTAAAAAATAGGCTGGAGATAGACTAAAATAGCTTTTATTTACTCCTGTGATTGCATAGCAAAAATAGTTTCAAAGGCTAGCTGGCTAACTTCAGACTCCATCTGTAATTTTTAGAAACTAGACAGTAGTAACAAACGATCATTCAGGTCCCCAGTGGAGTCGCGAATGATGTTAGCACTCAGGTTGTCCCCTAGGAAGATTCTAAGGAGGGGATACGACTGAGGTAACCATAGACCAATCTTTTGAACATAGATTCTAGCCAATCTGCATCCAGAGAGGGCTCTCTCTTAATGATTTAGCTTTTTTGAGGTATTTTAGGCTAGTTATGATGTACAGGGTTTTGTTTTGAGTTTGTTGGATGGTGATCTTGAATAGAACTAGGATGCAAGTATGAATAGTTTATTCCATTGGGCTAATGGAGTCTATGAGGGTGAACATCTGAATATGATTTCTTTGACCAAAGGTGATACTACAGAGCATGGTAATCAATCTTGAAGCAATCTTATGATCTGGAAATAGATGGAATGAAAGCCAGTGGGTGAAGGGAAGTTAAGAATCCTTCATCATGTTGGCAGAGGGAAAATGCATGAGTATTATTACTTATGTTTTCTACAGAGTTAGCATAAACAGGAATTATGCTAACTCTGTAGAAAACATAAGTAATAATAGAGATTGAACACAGAGTGTATTTAAACAAATTCTGGGCTATTCCTTTTCTCCATTACTAAGATTATGAAACACATATGAAATTTGAAAACATAGAGAATGTAAAACACAGGTTAGAATAACTTATTGATCCATAGAAAGACACAAGAATTCTATAGCAGGACCCAGAACATCAAATCCACATTCAGACGGTGCAATAATAGTGAACTTCAACAGCCTTTGTATTAAAAAATCCTCAGAGTTATAGCGCAGTCCAGAAGAGATATCACCAACCCTGAATACATCTCATGGGGAGGTATTTATACAAAAAAGGAGTTACAAAATATCTTATGGAATAATATCCTACAATAAATTCATTCATCTACTTTACAGGAGAAGTAAATGAGAGAAATGAATGTAGAAGTAAATATTGGTGTGCTGGTTGTTCAATTGGTCAGAGATATTTGACTTTTTGAACTGAGTGAGTCGGCTGGTAGCTATCATTTTATTCTGCGTTCCTGCGTTGCTGTCCCGACTCTTTCATCGGTGCTTGATTCCGCTTTAATGTGTTATAGTCCCAGCTTGACTCCCTTTCTCTGTTGTCTTCACCTTTATAATATGTGCCACGTGTTTTGACATTGGATTAAATGCAGATGACAAAGAAAAATTAGAACTACCTTGGTAAGACCTCCAACATGCTCTGCCACCATTGGTCTGTTGGCAACTGGTGTCTTTGTATTTTTATTAATGTTTCATCAGCTTTAGTATAGCTGTAGAAGTTGGGCTGGACCGGAAAAAGATGATTTATTGCATGTTCGATATAGAACATATTTTTCAACTTGTCATATAAGCTCTGTCCAGAGGGAGGTCCTATGTCTTCTGAAGTGCTTAATGATGCTGTGATATGATTGGCAACATATGTATTTACTCTATGAGCATATTGTTCATGTGTCAACAGTCTTTGGTTGCTGGTTAAAAAATTGGGTAGACCCTTCTGGTGCAAGACTGTAAATTTCTCTATAAAGGTATTTATTTCCATCTGCATTTCTTGGCACTTTCTTTCCAGATTCTGTATAAAATTCCTCATGGTTAGCACCTTTTTCACTGTCAAAATAGTGCATGTTCTGTCCCTGATCTCCATAGCTGCTAGTTGTTCCATGGTGTGAGCGTTCAAAAAATGAATTAGTCTATTGGCCTGCTCGGGCATGTTTCCCAGTGATGCTCTGGCCTTTTGAATCTCTACTTGGGCCTTTTATATCCATTCAATTTGCTCATGGATCGTCTGAATTGATTGCCATTGATCAGTGATAGACTGGCCAATTTTGGTCCACAAAATTGTTTTAATTTCTGCTAGAGGTTTATGAAGCGTGAGATCTTTCTCCAAGGATTTCACCTTATTCTCCAAGGCTTTTACCTCTCTAGTTTTCTCTGCCACTATTATCTTAGATTTTCCATAGTTACCTCTAGCTTGGCCAACCTTTCTTTGGCCTCTTTAAGCTCTGACATTTGGACTTCAAGCTCTTTTACTACTTTCATCAATTCTTCCATGCTCATGCTGGTATCTGGTCCTGTTGTTGCTGTTGCCACTGAAGCATCTGTGGTTGATGTACCTGTTGTTGATGCTGGGACAGTGGGAGGAATTGCTGTTGTTACTACGGGGGGAGCAGTGGTAACTATTGGAGTTGTTTCAGGTGGCTGGGAGGTCGACTCTCCTTGCTTGGCTTGCAAAGCTTTCTCCAATTCTTGCTCTGTTTCAGTTAGCCTTTGATTCATCTTTATCAGCAAATCCATCATGTCTTCTTCTGCCTTTTCTTGTGCAAGTTCTGAGTTTGTAGGTGCATAGTAACAGACAACTTCAATTGCTTCCTATGTGCAGCAATGTCTTCTTCCTTTTTCTTTATTTGTGCTTTGATGCCCTTGGCATCCTTGGGATCATGTCCCAGCTCAACAATTATCTCTTCCAAGGTCTTTATTTGATTGTCTTTAGCCAAGGAGGATATCTTTTCCAAATCCAATTGGGCAAATGTATTGCTTAATGACTCCTTTAATTGGTGGGCCAGTATTGCCTTGTCTGCCAATGTAGCATAGACCATTTCACCTATTTGTTTGTGCAGCTCAATCTGGTCCATTGGGTGTATTTCTTTAGCAAGGACCTCTAGATTTGTTCTTATATAGTCAGCTGCTGATTGTGGTTGCTAAACCTTAGGCTTAAAATGACTTAATATCATTTTTTCCTCCTTAATGTTATATGCAGCCATTAATCTTTTCTGTTTGGAGGGGGTCATCCTGAGAAATTGATCATAGAGCTACAGTCTCAATGGCTCATTCTGGGCCTTAATGTCCATGAATGTTCATTTAATATCAGATCATTGCTTACTTTGCAGCCTTGAAGGGGAAACTTCCATACCATGCTGACTCTCCATTTCTTGTCTGTGAGAGCTGGTGGATGTATGTTGGCTGGTTTCCCTCTCCTCTCTTGGGCTTTTTGTGATTTTCTCAATAATTTCCTCTTTAGGTAGAGGATCTACTCTTTTCCTTTTGGCCTCTGGCTGCTCTGTTGATCCACTTGCAGGTGTGGTCTAATCTCTATCCCTTTTCTTATTTCTTTCCTCATTGACAGGAGTCCGTAATGCTGGTGCCTCTGATTATAGTGAAGGGGCTTTCCCTTGACCCTATTCCTTTGATGTGGCAGGCTGATTTTCCATTGTGTGCTGCTCTGTATCCACCACCTCTTTATCCTTTGATGTTCTAGTAGTTGGTGAAGTGTTTGCTTGGGCTGGTTGCTGTGAAGTTCCAGCAGTTGATGTGCCTTCTCCGGTTTGCTATGGCACTTTGAATGACACATGCCCAAAAGAATCTAGGTCAAGAGTCTTTTCAAGGTTTTTCATATTTTGTTCCATTTTCTCTTCCTCAGTGAGGTGTTCAATTAGTGTGCCTTCTACCCACTCATCCTGGTTGGCAAATTGTTCTATTTCAGTAGTCTTGCAATGTTCATAGGCTAAAATCCTATATTTTATTTTTCTTGCATTGATAAATCCATTTGGGTCATAGGGTACCCACCAAAAGCTCCTCTTTAATCTAAAATTTTCACCCAATATCTGGTCGGCCTCTTTCCATCCTTCTTTTTTGTTCATGATGTAGGGGCCTAACTGGTCTCTCAATTTCAATTGAGCCTTTTTCTTGGCACTATTAAAATGAGTAAAATATGAATTGATAAATTTCCTAAAATATTCCAAGGCAAACAGTCTCATTGGCACATATTTTGGTAGCTTGTAGGGGCACAACTCACAGCCATATATCCTGATCTCAGTGTGATTCTGGTATAAGTACCAGTCACCTATTTTGTAGCTTTTGGAGAGTTGTAATGTTTTCTGCATATGATAAGATAATCTAGGAGGAGGAGCCCTCATCATCAGAAAACAGGCTAGATAGACAAACATCTCAATAAACTCACAGTAAGAGTAAGGAGAGTTGTGGACTTCATGAAAGACTGAGGTCCAAAAAATCACAGACCTCTTTTCTCCTTTAGAGTCCAATTTTCTGATGGGAAATTGGAAACTCTCTGGCTGATAATAGAGGAGCAGATGATAGATGTAGGATGAGTACTTGAAGACTCCCTCCCTATCTAGATTCAAGTGCTGGTCATGGGTCTTGTTGGCAATGAATTTAGCATAGTTGTATTTGACAGCAGGGGGCTGCCCTGGAGTAAATATGGATAATAAGACTAGTGTAGTTTCATCAATATGTTCACTTGTCTTGAACCCCAGGATATAAGATATCATATCAACAAGTAATTTACCCAATTCATTGAAACATGCATAGTGAAAAGGAGGTGGCTCTGTAGGCTGACAATTTGGTTTCATGAATAGTTGGGGAATTCGAGCTATCTCTGAGTTGGGGAGTTTGGGACCTTCATCAAGCAAGAATTTCATAGTAAGAGGAAACAAAAGCTGAGTTGGTTTGAAGTTTAGCATTTGATTTATGGAGTCAGGAGTTATATGAAAGATGGTAGTTCCAGATGGAGTTTTGACTGCCCTTTGGGTTGGTTCATAGTTTTCACAGCAGAGGTGAATTATCTCAGGGAAAACATTGACAGAGGGGAGGTAGTACATGGGTAAATTTGATTCCCATATCCCATAGAAATCATTTTTGCTTAGGTAACTATTCTTGAGTTCACAGAATGCTTGGAGATGGTTTCTGTCACCAACTAAGTCCTGGATTTGAAAATCCCTATCAGCTAAGGGCAGCCATTCCAATTCCTTGTGAGGTGCATTGAGAGGGGCTATATTGAGAGCTACTGGAGCATCCATTGTTCAACTGTTTATGATTTTAAAACTGTAATTCGGGTTTATATGGGCAAAATAGTCAAAACCACATCTCAGTGGACTTTTCTATGGGAATTTACACTGTGAGATTGGTTTGTATTTAGCTCAGTGGGCATAATTTACATGAGGAAATGGAGTTTGCGGGATTCCTTGGCAAAATGGGCAAGCAACAGTAGGTAATAAGGCAGTTTTTTGGGGTTTGTCAGAGAATTTGCAGGCTGGAATGAGCTTGAATTTAGCTCAGTGGGTGGATTTTTGGTAAGAATTGGGCAAAACAACGGTTACGGTGCGTATTTTTGAAGACAACGTGGTGTTTTTCTTCAAATTTTGCGTTATGCGGGCAATTTTACAGAGAAAACTGAAAAATAGGGCTCGAGAGTGAAATTGATGTAAATACCTGTTTTAACGGTGAAATGTACGATTTGCAGGTGGCGAACCGCGCTGAGGGGCCAAGTTGCGGAGTAAATTTGTTGGGTGGCAGATTGGGTGGTTGAACAACTGCTCTTGGATGCACATCGGCATGCATAGGTCGCGCAGAGGAGACAAACAGAAATGGGTGAAAACAATGCTTTTACCTCTTTTCAACAAAACTTTTGACTTTGGTGGGCTTTGGTGCATTTCTATTGGATGACGTCGACATGACGTAAATTTTTGTTTTGTAGCGGGGTCTGGAAGATGATGTGTCAGATGACATGGCGGGTGACACGAAGGTGAGGTGGTGACGTAAGCAGGTGACATGGTGATGACATGGAGGTGACGTCACAGGATGACGTCATCAGGGTTCATTGGGGGCGGTAAGCGGTATTCCCCGCACCGCCTTTGGGCCAGGGTGGTATTGAAGGGGGGCGCTCCGATCACACCGGGAAGCCGACACCTGTCCTATGTACGGCAAAAATACTGCCCATCCCCGAGATGCTATCGTTCGGTGATGGGAGGGGTTCTGATATTGCGGACAGTCGTTGGATTTGTGCGCGATGATCAGACGGTTGGCGGTGAACGAAGTTGGTGGGCGGCTATGGCGCGGGTCCCACCACAAATTTTAACGTTTTGTAATGTTCCCTGGGTATAAAACTTTGGTTAGTGGGTTTTATATGGCTTATGTCAGCGGCTTTGGTTATTTGTTTAACCAAATGTTAAACAAACCTCGATGGAGCGCATGGAGGGTTGTTATTGGCCCTAGGTGGACCAATAACTCCCCACAAAAATTAAAATATGGCTATAACTTTAGTCGAGGGGAGGGATATTAAAGTATTTTGGGTTTTTTATGTATTTAGTATAATAGGGGTGGGGAAAACATTTACATAAGAATTATATAATAAAGTTAACATGTTAATATGGCTTTATGAAGGGAAGCGCTAAGTTGTAGAGTTAGGAACTTAGGCTTAGTAGAAGGTAAATGTTTTACACAAGAAATGTGGCTTCTTAGCTCATGGAGAAAACATCTTTTTTTCTGAAACTTTCACCTGAATGGAGTGGTCTAGGGACTTTGAGCAGATCTCAATATCCTGGTGGGATGTTAGTAGGTTATTTTTGTGAGAGGAATGAAGGGAAGTTAGACATGAAAGATCTGATTTGTCACCATACTTTGCCATGACATTTATAATATCCATAAAAGATGAATTATATTTGAGTAAAGAAATCACTCATGCCACTGCTTCTGTAAAATCAAAACTACTTACCCATCTTGTTACACCTAACATTTTTCCCTTCATTTTCCTTGGGTGCATTTGAACTAGCAAACCCTGATTCTCTTCTTTTCTTTTATTTGCCCTCCTATCTAAGTCTACCCTTATCTCTTCCAAGGGCCCAGATTAAGTAGTTGGGCTCCTTTTCTTCTCTACCTATTTACTCATCTGCCAAGCTTGAACTATTTGGACAGATCTTTATTCTCTATTCTAAGACAAGTAAATTGAATATGAACCTAGCTAAGATTAAGCTGTTTGGCCATTCATGAACTATGATAAGAGTCAAGCAACTGTACATAGTGAAATTCTTCAAAATATGGAACCTTTGCAGCATGGAAAGGATGAAGATATTTGGCACTTCTCCAGTCAATCATGAAAAATGAAACCTATTGGTATAGGAACCTAACAGTATCTAAAACGTTACTATGCTTAATTAAGTATGGTAAAACTCATGTAAATATGCTTGGATTGCATGTGTGAGTGTGTTTCTTTTAGGGTTTTTAATTGGTTAAGTAATCCACTTCGCATTTGTTGCAGATGTCGAACTTTTTTGAACCATTTGTTGGTTATGCCAATAGTGCTAGTCGTAGTATGCAGAATCTATCTTCTGCAGCATGGGTTTTTTTCTCTCCAAGTGGCGAGTTAATGAGTTTTAGAGGGATTTGCATTGGTCGATCGACAAAAAATATCACTGAGTATAGTGCATTGATTGAACTTCTCTCTGATGTCATTTCACTTGGCATTCACCGAATCATGATTAGGCTAGACTCATAGCTCGTTGTGCTACAAATTGCTGGCATTTATACTGTCCAAAACCCGACAATTCATTGTATGTTCCTTAGAGTTCATTTTTTGGAAAGGAATTATTTTATTCAATATCAACATATTTCCATAAATCTAAACACATTAACTGACTCTCTAGCAAATTAGAAATCTAAACACATTAACAGACTCTCTAGCAAATTATGTGTTAAATAGACATTTTCAACATATGTAAAGTAAATATTTTCAATTAGCATCATCGCTTGAATAGGATTGCATCATTCAAACATAATAAAACCCTAAAAGGAAAATAGATAATTGTAAATTTTTTTTTACAAACAGTCTGTGTCCAAGACAAAAATTGGTCATCTGACCCAAAACTAAAATGTATGCAAAAAAAGCATCTAAGTAGACTAGTGGTGCTCATGATAGTAGGCCACTGCCTATGCTATCATATGCAAGAGTCTCATCCAATGACCTGGTACACCGATGGTGTGGCACTTCCATCGCATAGGTAGCTCCTTGATCCAGACATCCGAAATACCCAGGGTTAATCCTTCTATGTGACCTTGCAATTCAACTAGAGTTCTCGGCCAATTCTAAGTCTCAGAGAACTGCTCTCCTTATAGGTCTCTATGCTAGTCTAGCTACATGTCGTGGGTCCCCCACAGGTTGAACAAGTTCGATATCTGTATATATAAAAAATTGATTTTGTTTAGACTTGGAATTAATCAAAAACACAAAAAATGCAAAAACTTTAAAAACTAAAAACACTTGGTCAAACAATTTACCAATAGCAAACCACATTGCTCGAACTGGTAGTGGTAACTCTGGATCACCATGGATTTAATCCATTCTTGAATATGGATATTCTATGAAATTCATCTCCTGTCGATTGAACCATTCAAAGAATGTAGGGGTAAATATGATTGAAGAATGGGCACCATACCTAACCATAAGATCTGTCCACCTCTGCATCCGTGGGTCTCTCGGTCCAGATACACCCATTGAAATAAGATGTGGCTGCAAGAGAGGAATTCTCTCCAAGGAAAAATAAATCATGATCGTTTGATAGCCAAAATTCTTGACCTTTCCTCTTTTCACCTTGGTCAATTGCTCTTTCACAGATGAAAAGACACCCCCACACTAGTTGAACACCTTTGGCTTTAAACATTCTAAAGCATACCGCATATATGATTTGTTGGCCAAATGAAGTGTTGCACTGCTAGCCAATCTAGCAATGGTAAAAAGGATCATCCTTAGCGGTAAATCACTAACATCCTTGATAAGTATCCTTCCATCTCTTCTAGGCTAGGCACCCTGCCTACGAAACTGTCACACATAATCTTTCACTAGTATACCCCCATGGGAAAGTCCTGTTAGTGAAATGGGGGCACCCCGCCTCGACAGTCCAGTTAGGAAGTATATATCACTGATGGTAAAAGGGACCTCTTTGTCCTGAATGTGAAAATACTGATCGGTCGGATCCCATGATTGAACAAGGAACCATAGAAGATCCATCTGCTACCGCATGTTGGATAACTAGAAATACTTGAGTAACCCACAATTTCTTAGGGCCTCGACTATTCCGTGATTATTCAAGGCTATGATATCCTATTCTTCATGCTCTCATTCTCTCCATATAATTACCATTTTAATCCATGAATTAGAAAAAGAAACCCTAGGGACCTCAAAACCCTAAAATGTTCTTAACTAAAATAGAGAATAAAATGAAAGAGAACAGAAGTATATCCTAACTGATCCAAACAGCACAAGGAATTATCTATTGAATCCTTCATAACCAACTGGTGAACTACGAGGAAAAACTGCTCCAGAGATCAAAAGGTAAAAATGAGATGGTGAAAATGAATGGTAAGAACCAGCTTTTATAATTATTCTTTGCACATTAATTGAGTAAATATTGGTTTTCATTTATTTAATCCATGAACATGTATTTTTTAATCTATTTTGATGACATCTGGAGTAGGGTTAACAACTGATGTAGTTATGATGTGCTTACTTGTAAATTGAACATCTTTGACCACAAAACAAACTTTTATCACTTTTTTAGCTTTGTTAAAAACGAAAAAGGAACTCTCTGGATTCCTCTTTAAGCTCTTTTCAAACTCTCTAAACATGAAAAGATTTTCGAGTGTTTGTCATTTCTAGCTCATTAATGGATTAGAATCGATATCTACTCAGTATAGTTTTACACCTTCTTTGGGATGAGTTTGATTAACTACGAAAAAGGTACTCATTGATCAAACATGATCAATAGGTTCTCTCTTTTATTGTTTTATGCTTTTTTGGACTTGAGAGACAAATTTATGAAAAAGAAATTGTGGAGTTTCCTTTTAGTCCCTTTTCAGACTCTCTAAACATGAAAAGGGCCGATTTTTACCTTATATAGACTCTTTAAAACATCAAATAACGATGGATTCACCCAAAGGGTGGAATTATACAACAAGCATATGTTATCCTCCTCAAGCTTGAGAAAACATAAAGAGGTACTGGTCAGAAATGACGGGGGAAAATGGGGAAAAGTCGACAATACTTTATGGTAGCAGGTCGCTCTTGAACATCACACTTTCATCTCATCACCATGACTATGTGGGTTGGGTCATTCACCATGATGGTTATCACACCGTTGGCCTATCATACCATCTATCACTTTTTTTTGGGTTAGTGCTACCAATTCACTTCATTGTCGCCGATATGTTCAAGAGAAGTCATTCAGTTCAAAACTTCATCCTTTACAATACAATAAACCTTAATTTTCATGCTCGGTATTCCTAAACCTTGTGTCATCAATTGATATTAAATATCCAAAATAATTTACCTCATTACGTGTCGTTGATGTGGGATACATCAAGGCCCTCCTGCAACTAGTCGCTTCTTGTCGACATCAGCACATCATCCAAGAAGTTGACTTAGAAACACCCCTTCAGTACCTTGAGGCTTGCATACATCAATGGCAGGTTTCTCGCTTCTGGTATAAGTTGACATCACCGGCCTTCGACCGAAAGACTTCGTACGGTGTTCGACATCAAATCATTTATTCACACCTTGCGAAATTTACTGCAGTACCTTGAGGGTCATTATCATTATTGGTGATTCATCTCACGTCTGTTAACGACTTACATCATTGGCTGGTAATCAGACGATGTCTCTCCATGTTCGACCTCATATCATCTACTCACATGGCTAGACTTGTACATCGAGTGAAGATTGAACGAGATTGAAGACCTTGGATCTAGTTTCATCCATCTGGGCTGCGATATATTTTTAGGAGTTCTATATGAAATGTACAAATGGCCTTACATTCATGGTTATCCATTCATGGGTCTATATCTATAGATGACTATATTTGTACATGTAATGAAAGTTTATAAGTTGAGCATGGGTATGCCTTCCCTTAGCTAGTTCGTGAGAAAAAAACAAATTATCATGATATTTGTATTGTAACTGATGCAGGTCACCTTCCACTTCAAAACCTTCTCTCTGAATGGTAAATCATCTCACTCGACATGTTTATTTTAGACTTCATGCTTTAGGGGGCAACTGTTACAGGTCAATTTGGGCACATCAATCTCGGCTTCCAGATCCATATTTTTATGGTCCATCAAACCCTAATTTAGTTGTTTTCATTCCCTAATGAGGTCAACCTACATCATGCTTTCCTTCCAAGAGTTTCCATGACACAATTCATCCAAAAAATTCCCTATGGAGATCAACACAGGTAGACTTCTATCAGGCTACATTGCAATGCAGAAACTGTACTGTCTGGGTGCACTGCAACACAATTAGCCTTTGCTTCACCTACGCTGAGCAAGATTCATCAATTTTTTTAAATGAATCCATTGGATTCCTCATCCAATGGATACTTCTGGAAGATTCCAGATTGATTGAGCTCGCATTTGGATGAGGAGGAGGATGAATAAGCCTCAATCCATTATCCCTTCCTCCATGGAACCACCTCCCAATTTTGGCAGAGCGTTCATGAGGGCCATTAATGGCTTAACCTCCTCCATTTAGCTATAAATTGACCAAGCATTCAAAGGCTGGTCTAGGTTGGAATTTCTTGAGCTAAGGAAATGTTGTTTGAATGAGATTAGTAAGAGTATTGTAATGATATCAAATTATTGCTTCATGAGGAAAGAAGGGATTGAAACTGGAAGGAAGACACCGAATCAAGCATGAACATTCATGGGTTGTAATCTTTCCTTTTATCAATAAATAATTCAAATATTTTTCCATTCATGTGTTTATATGATGTCTATCGTATTCTGGATTCTATGATATGTTTAATTGACAGGTCTTTATTGTATGCTTTGATGGGTTTCTGTTTTGGCATGTGTGTAGGTATTTTCCAAGCGAGTTAAGTACAGAAAGGAGTGGCGAAATAGGTTAAAGGAGAGAGGGAGCAAGTGAAATTTACAGGTTGGTTTCTTTTCCTCCTTCTCTTATATGTTGATTATAGGAAAAGCAATGAATTACTTTGTATGTTGTTTCTAGACTAGCTACTAGGTCTAGAGGGTTAGGCATTTGTAGAAACACTAAATTTGCCCAAAACAAACTCTCCAAGCCCCTAATCTCTTGCGTAATTCCTAGGATGAATAGCCCATATTTAAAGGGAATTCATGCTTCCAAAACTATGCAATACAAATCTAGGATCAATCTTTGATGCATGCATGATATTTACACTCCAATAAATAATACAACTGACAGTACATTGTCCCTGCACTCTACTCTCAACTGGGTCTTTCTCAGAATTGACATGCATGAGTTTTTGATGAGGGAATCTTCAGTTAACTAGAGTAACACTTGTGAGTGCACTAGTGCACCAACTAACTGTTAAATCTCTATTAGTTCCACAAACAGTTTGGAACTAATTTAACTGAACTTAGCTCACTAAACTGAGTGATCTAATTTCCAACTCAATTTAAACTCACATTGGACCCCTAAAACTTAGGGAGAACATATACATGACTACAAAAAGACTTCAAACTCGAATTTCCTATGTTAATTAAGTTAATTAAACTTAATTAACTATTTAGAAGTTTCTATGAGAATAGAATTTGATTTAATTCTTAGTTTAATTCAAGGACAAATTAAACTAGAATTTCTTGTTGCTATTTCTCAACACTCCTTCTCAACAAGAAATGGATTATCAACTACCCTGATCCTGTCTATGTGAAACTCAAATTTACATTTTGATAATGCCTTTATCAAAATGTTAGCATATTTCTCCTCCATGGGAATGTACTCTAACAACATAATCCACCTCAATACACAATCTCTGAGATGATGATATCAGATATCAATATGCCTGGACTGATCATGAAAAACTTGATTTTCAGAGAGTTTGATACAAATTTGATTATCACAGGACATCACAGTTGGATCCATCTACTGAAAAAACAAACCAACCAGGATCTTCCTTATCCATATGGCCTCACATGCTTCTTAACTCACAGCCATGTACTCTACCTCTGCCGAACTAAGTGCAACCGATCTTTGTTTCCTGCTGTACGAAGAAACTATCGCTGACCCAATAATGAAGATCCCTCCTGATGTGCTCTTCTTGTTAGATGGAATCCCTACCCAATCTGCATCTATGAAGCCTTGAAGCTTCACTCATTTTGTCCATTTGTACCATAATCCATACTGAGAAGTGCCCCTCAGGTATCTCAACACATGCTTTTTTGCCTTCCAATATAGATTGGTAGGCCTAACCATCACTTTACTAAGCTAGTTAATTGCATAGCACATATCTAGTCGTGTGTTCACCAAGTACATGAGTGAACCCCATTGTGTAGGTAAATCCCCTCTGCGGACAGAGGCGATCCCACTAGCCTAAATGGGGTCTAGCAATAATCAAACAACGATAACACGCAGGTTCCTAATTGCAAAGTAAAGACCGATGATGAGGGCCTACCTCGAATCCAACGCTAGTATTTGTAGAAGAGTCGTCGCTCCTGTTCCTTCGCTCCAGCTGGACACAATCCCTATGATCCTTGTGAACGGACACCTGCACATGCAAAGAACAACACAAATACAAGCATAAAATCCAAGAAATGCAACTATATATCAGTCAGAAAGGATATAACTCAAACATCATTATAAAGACAATGAGAGTGGAACCATAACGATAGTCGTCTATTATTATTTATAAACAAAGAAGAATACAACCAAGTTCTGACGTCAAATCCTCCTTTGGTTGGGTGATCAGCAACACATGTCTTGCAAAGCTTGTTGGGAATGGGGAACAAGCCTCTCTCTCCTTCGTTACTTGGACAAGGATCTCCTCATTAAAGATTTAGCCTTATAGGGATGAAGAAGGCCTCTTGTAGCATGAACTTAGCAATTCTAAGACTTTGGGACTTAGAATTTGGAGCTTGAAGAGTAGAATTACGAACTAGCTTGTCAAAGGCAAAAGGACAAGCTTATATAGAGAGAGGAGAAGGAGTTAGGATCATCCACAAGATTCATGGGATTGGTGTTATCACAAAGAAGCTTCCATGAGAGGTGGAGAACTACTTCCCTTCTATGGAGATTCGAAGCCCAATTGAACTAACTCAAACTGGAATCAGTTCATGAATAGGTTAGGAAGAACCTTCACAAGTTGGTTTGTTAAAAACTTTACCCAACTGGGTTGGCATGAGTGCGACTCTGAGACAGAGTGCTAGTTGGCATGCCCTCTTTGGAGGATTTCCCCCATTGGCGTGAGTGATACAATGTGGAACAACGCCAATGGAAAAAGGGCTATTTTTATGGGTATTTTGCAGAAGGTGTCTTCAAGGCATATGAAGTACATACTCAAGGGGATACAATGAAAATGTTTTCAGGTTATGTCACTCCTCATAGGTCCTGGAATAGGTCCTCCAATGTGCGAGAAGGGGTAACAAGGATAGTGAAAAATTACTGCGTAACAGATGCCCCCTAAAGGATGAGGCCAGAGAGAGAGAGGGGTGAAATGCTTTACAAGAACATGGTCAACTGAAAACACTACCGCCAGAGAACATGCATGAAGAAGTACAATTGATATCTCAAGTACATGATGTATATGGTATGGGCACAACCATCCAAAGCAGAGTACATAAAAATCTGGATCCAAGGTATGGGCACAACCATCCAGTAAGGATCGATAAGTAGACTCAGGCATGGTCGCAGCCATCCAGTAAATGAGTCATGTAATGATCATAATAATCCACAAAATCACAACCTAGACTTCAACAGACAAAATCCAGGGTCTTGCGCTCCATCTCGACCCGAACAAAGTACAAGTTCAAGCATGCGAATATAGGAGTCTAAGTCGAACATGCAGGAACATCATCTTATTACTAGTCAATGATGAAAACTATTAATAGACATGAGAGGTACCACCAATAACGACAATGGTCCTCAAGGTACTATAGGTATAATCTATGGCGTGCGAATCAGTGAGTCGACATCGAACACCTGTAGAATCATTCGATCGGAGGCCAATGATGAAAACCTCGCGTCGAACATGAAGAACCTGCCATTGAGGCATGTAGGCTCCAAGGCACCTGAAGGGAGTCTCTAAGTCAACTTCCTGGATAATGAGTTGAAGTTGAAAATAAGTGACTTTGATCGAAGGTGGGTCATAATGTTTCCCACATCATCGACACGAGACAGAGAAGGATAAGATGTTTTGTGTGAGGTATCAGAGGGAGGTTGAGTATTCTGTAGAGGTCAACTTCTCTTGAACATATTAAAAGCACGACAGTGGACTTGGCAGTATTTGACATCAAATGATCAGGGGTCATGGTGACAGGGAAATGAGCAGATGAGAGGTCAAACAGGATAACCCAAACCCACGGAGGCAAGTGTAAAAACAAGATGAGATGTCCCCACCCAGACACGAATGCAAACAAGTGCCATGTTCAAGAGCGACATACTGCCAATGCGACAATAATTGTGGTTCCTTTTTCCCCACCATTTCTGGCAAGTACCTCAGTTATTTTTTGATGACAAGCCTGACGGGATAGCATATGCTTGAGAGGCATCATTTCGACGGAATCTGATGTCATTAAGTTTTAACAAGTTTGACAAAGGAAGGACTCGACGTCTTTTCATGTTTAGAGAGTTTGAAGAGACAACGGAAAAGGAAACTCCAGGGGTGTCCTTTTTCATAAAGTTGTGTCTCTCAAGCCCGAAAAATTAAAAAACAATGCTCGAAAGAACTGCCCGATCATTATGATCGAGGAGTACTTTTCATGATTAGTGATTTCTACCTGGAAAAGTAAAAAAGCGACTGAAATCACGTCATTTCGTAACTGTTAATGAGCCTGAAACGACAAGGGCCCGATGATCTTTTCGCCTTTACACGGTCGGAAAAGAGTTTAAAGACGACCGCCTCTTATTTACGTTTAACGAGTCAAGAGGAATAACTCGGCAATCTTTTCATATTTAGACAGTCAGAAAAGAGCTGAAAGAAGACCTCCATTTTTATTCTCTTTAACGAGTCAAAAAAGGGAAAAAAATACTCGGCAATATTTTCATATTTTACAAGTTAGAAAAGAGCTTAAAGGTGAGTCATCCTAGAGGAACGAGTGGTATAAAGGGTAGAAACTGGTTCCAGCAATGGTGGAACTGCTCAAAATATGTAATGGCCAAGAGGCTGGCTAATAAAACCACTCATCACTATGGTTCCTCAGGAAAGGAAAAACAACCAAGTGAAAGCATACGATCAGCCAAAGAGATGGTGGCGATGGGATGAAAACAACCAAGGCTAATCTAACAGAATTGAGCAGATAAAAATGGCAATCACGAGATGTGCATTGGGTATGGGTTCATTTTTACACAAGCTTGAACCATGGAGAACTCTGCTTGGATTCGGTTTCATGTTTACACAAGCTTGAAACGAAAAACGATGCTTGTTATAAGTTCGCATGCCCCCAGCATAATGACGCAAAATGAGGTATATGCCCCCCAAGCTTCATTGCATTCAATGAAGTGGATGGAATGAAGGTTCACTTTCGAGATCTTGGAAAGACTCGACTTGTATTTTACGAGATCTTAATCAAAGACTCGATTGGGAAAGGGAGTTGTTTCATTTTTTAATGAGGTTGACACAGTAAAAGAACTATCCTCATAACCCTTGTTTCATTTTTTAACGAGCTTGACACAAAATCAGGAAATTGTTGTGGAGGTAAATCCCCTCTGCGGACAGAGGCGATCCCACTAGCCAAATGGGGTCTAGCAACAATCAAACAACACTAACACACAGGTTCCTAATTGCAAATTAAAGACCGATGATGAGGGCCTACCTCAAATCTAGCGCTAGTACTTGTAGAAGAGTCGTCGCTCCCGTTCTTTCTCTCCAGTTGGTCACAATCCCCACGATCCTCATGAACGGACACCTGCACATGCAAAGAACGACACAAATACAAGCATAAAATCCAAGAGATGCAACTATATATCAGTCAGAAAGGATATAACTCAAATATCATTATAAATACAATAGGAGTGGAGCCATAATGATAGTCGTCTATATTATTGATAAACAAAGAAGAATACAACTAAGTTCTGACTTCAAATCCTCCTTTGGCTGGGTGATCAGCAACACATGCCTTGCAAAGCTTGTTGGGAATGGGGAGAAAGCCTCTCTCTCCTTGGTTACTTGGACAAGGATCTCCTCATTAAAGATATAGCCTTATGGGGATGAAGAAGGCCTCTTGTAGCATGAGCTTAGCAATTCTCAGACTTTGGGACTTAGAATTTGGAGCTTGAAGAGTAGAATTACTAACTAGCTTGTCAAAGGCAAAAGGAAAAGCTTATATAGAGGAAGGAGAAGGAGTTAGGTTCATCCACAAGATTCATGGGATTGACCTTATCATTAGGAAGATTCCATGAGAGGTGGAGAACTACTTCCCTTCTATGGAGATTCGAAGCCCAACTGAACTAACTCAAGTTGGAATCAGTTCATGAATAGGTTAGGAAGAACCTTCGGAAGTTTGTTTGTTAAAAACTTTACCCAACTAGGCTGGCGCGAGTGCAACTCTGAGACAAAGCGCCAGTTGTTGTGCCCTCTAACACTGTTCATGCATAGAAGTCAGGGTAGCAATGTTTAAATACCCAAAACATCATACCATAGAAACCTCAGTTTACAAATACACACAGGAAGTCAGAGCAGCATAAGTGAATTCTGAGTGATTGTGTATTTATACAACTGTAAAAAGAATTAAAGATGAGACAAAACCACATATCTTGAGCATTTCAAACACTGTAAGAATCCTGAGAAGATAAACAGCAAATCATATTACCAAATTGAGTTTTTACACAAGCCAAAGCAATACTTTGTTTCTAAAAATGTCCAACCCTGATTACATAGATGTTTCAGCTATATATAGAAACAAGAGTCTAACTACCTGGAGCTTCCTCCTCCAGCATGAGGGGAGCTCGATGACTGCTACTAATGACACCTATCTGTTTCCAACAAACTTATTTAATACATTAACTACTAACAGAAGCTCTAAAGAGTTCTAATTTGGTTGTAACTCTAACTCTATCTTTCTCATGAATTGTCTCCTCCTTGTAGCTTTGACCCCTGGCCTCATTTTTGTTGGGCTGAGATGGCATGAGATGAGTCAATTAATGTCCATGTTGGCCTTGGATACTGGCAACCTTGATCTGATCCATGCTGGCTGTAAATATCCCTAAAACTTCGGTTCTGGTCCTCCACTATCTAGCATCACCGAGTATGCAGCAGTAAGTCTTTTAATTCTTTAATAACCGGATAATATATGGCATTACCATGTTCCTGATATGCTGGAAGCTTCTTTGCTGTACAGGTGTGCCAACCAAAATTTTCTGTATGCAGCTCCCTTCAAACCCTAATCACCGAGAATAAAGTGTCTTTATAATCAAAATCTCCAAAACATAGCTCAAAACATTTTACCTTTTACTAAAGGTACACCTGGCATATATTGAATGGCTGTGGCAACTTCCTTCAATCCCTTCCATGTCACCTAGGTGTTTTCTTTGCAAATTTTTAATATTTCATCAACTGTTTGCCCATGTTTTTAAAACAACACCTACAGCAGTTTCGCAGCGCGCTGCGAAACTGCGAAACTGTTTTAAACAATTTCAATTTTCTCTGTGACTTTAACTGCTCTGCCACCTGGTTTCAAAATTCCTTTTTACCTTGGTCATTTATATAGCCGTGTTTACATGCCTTCAAAATAATGAACTTAAGCAAAATTTAACAAAACTTTGGAACAGCACCTTACTCAGAATCAGCAATTTCATTTAGCAGCGAATTTATTTAGCTGTGCTTTCAATTTTGCAACCTCCTTTTCCATGGCTGCGATTTCAGCTACGGCACTCTCCATCTTAGCCATTTCACTTTCAGTTGCCTCCCATTTGTCCTTTGTGGATGTAGTATTTCCTCCTTGGGAAATGATGATTTTTTTATTTGAACCTTTTTTCTTGATTTCTTTTGCTTCCTCTGTTTTGGATAGTTTCTTAGTTTCTCTTGCTTGCTTTCTTGTAAAAGGTTTTCTCTTTATTTCCTCTGCCTCCTCTGTTTTGGGCAGTTGTTCAGCTTCCTTTATTTGATTTCTGGTGAGGGGTCTCCTTGGTTTGAAAATAAACTCATCCCCTGGCTCGTTAAACCTTAGTATTTTTGCAGCTTTAGATTTCTTGGTGCTTTCCGGTGTTGACTGTGTCAAGTCAATGTGCATTGGTTTGCTGTGTTTTGGCCCAGCTTGATCAAACTCAATAGCTTCCAGCAAATCATTCAAGCTGGCCTTTGATACCAGGCTTTCCTCAACAGCCACTGCTTTGCCTTTTCCTTGATCATTTGACTCCTTGTCCTTACTCTTGATACCTTTTTAGCCCCACTTGATTCAGGTGCATCTTTCTTGTGCTTGACCTTCTCTTTTGATGATGGTTGAGGTGGCTCTTTGATAACCAATGGCTTCACTGATTTCTTCAATTTGGTCTTGGTCTTCTTCTTATATTTTACCTCCTTTCTAAGCTTAGCAAGAAGAGTAGGTTCCTCAATTGACTCTTCTCTTTCCCTAACAGACACTGGGGTGAGGCCTGTTTTACTCTGAAAGCCAACCATAAAGATAAAGGAATTCCAATCCTTACCAATTTTCTGCAGACCATCCAGCACTAACAGTTTCACTAAACCATGATGAAACAGTGATGTCTCACAGTTATCCTTCCTCAATTGAATTTTATCACACATCTTGTTGAGGCTACGAAACAAGTAGAATGGGATATCTATAGATGCTTTGCCTGTAAAATGCAGCAAACAGCTTAAGATAGGAGTAAACTTTAATTATATCTCCCTTCACATGTTAAAATATTTTGAATACATGTAAGGAGAAGTGCATAGTGTTCTTTCACATAATTTCTTGGCACAACCTTTGTAAGATCTTCATTCACATAAGGCTCCTTCAAGAATTCCTTGCAGGGGTTCATATCAAATTTGAAGTTTTTAAACCACTCCTGCCCTCCTCTCGGAATCTCAGTCACATTAGCAATAGCCTCTGGAGATAATGGGAATTCTAACATAGACACTTTAGAATTTAAACCTGTAAAATTCAAGGCAAATGCTTTTGTTACCTCAGCATGCCCACCCTGCAGCTTCTCACAAAATATCCAGCAACCAGCATCCTTAAAATCTTTTCTTACACCTTCATCTCTTAATTCAAGATCCAATCCCTCAGGTTCTGTTCTTTGGTATCTTCCAGATCGATGCCCCTTTTTCTCCATTTTGCTTTGAAATCTTTCGCACAGAGAAACACCACCAGCTTCAACTCAAATGGAAAATTCAAATTTTGGAACGCAGGCTCGCTTGCAATCAGGTTCTTTTAAAGAAGAAACTCGGGCTCCTTTGCAATTTAACAGTCTTATCATACAAGCGGTTCATGCATCATTAACAAACATCATAACACTACCATGCATTACCAAACTGTTTGAATGATTTTTATGTGCGTGGCTATGAACCTATTGGTGGAATGATGGCTCATAATCGCTTGGACAGGACACCAACTGACAATAAACGGACGGACACAATGACTCATCCCCAGACATGACATTTCAAGAATCTGTGCTGCAAAATCCCCGAATCCGCGATTTCGTAGCGCAGATAGTTATAAATTAATAGAATGTGCTATGAAATGGTTGGTTACTGACACGCTGCGAAAAAGCTAAAACATCATTGCGCTGCAAAATCAGCCAATAAAACTGCGCTGCGGAAATGCAAAAAGGACCAGTGACGTAAACAAGATAAGACATGCCTTATACAATCATGATGGAGGATGACTAACGGTATTTGAAAATGATCACATCAATATCTTTCTAAAACATGATCCCTAAGTAACAAACATAGGACAACAACCATTTGACACCCATTTTTGACAATGAAATTTTTCGGACAACATTATGTACATGTGACTGCAGTTCTAGGTGATAACAGTGGCTCCACTTGGGATAGTGTGCTCCT